>VWZO01011725.1:49940-83076 GCA_013396975.1 Bucco capensis | reverse complement strand
CGGGCGCCGGGGAGGGGGGCGAGCACCGGGAACCCCAGCGCCGCCCGCCCCGCGCATGCGCCCCGGCGGGAGGGGAGCCGCGGCCGCGGAACGGCCCAGCGGGAGGCTGCCGAGCGCCTGCGCCGAGCCGCCGGAGCTGCACCGAGCATGCGCTACCGGCGGCAGGGCGGGAGGGACAGCGCCGGCAGGAAGAGCCGCCGCGGTGGCGGGGGGCGAGGAAGCGTCTAGAACGGGGCCGGCCTGGGCGGGAACGGCGGCTTGGAGGGGAGCACGAGCACGGAGGCGGCCACAGTCCCCTAGGGAGCTGGCGGGGATGAGGGCAGCCTGGGCATGGCCCCTCGAGGAGTCCTCGCTGGTGAAGGGATCCCTGGCACGGCCCTGAGGGGAGCTGGGCTAATGAGGGGAGCCAGAGCTCGGTCCCCTGAAGACGCCCGTGGCCCTGAGGGGATCCTTGGCATGGCCCCTCGAGAGCTGCAGGCTGGGGTGTGAGGTGAGTGGGGTGGCTGTGAAGAAGGCCCCAAAGGCCTGAGGAGGAGCACTTTGCTGCCAAGGGCTGTCCAGCTGCGGGGCTGTGCTCCCCAAAGCACAACCAGGGTGCACTCGTGGCCCCTGGGCCCTCAGAGGCAAGTGCTTGGAGCTACCTTCCTCTCCTGGTGGGCCAAGGGCCAGCTGTGGTTGTGGGGCAGCAGCCATCACCCCCTGCCAGGGGTCGGCTCCACTCTCAGTGCCCTGCCATGATCCAGAACCAGTGGTCCAGGCTTTGATTTGTATGTCCCAAATAAAGACATAAGACACGTCTAAGTAAATGAAATGGAAGTGTGGAAGGAGAGTGAACTGTGTGTTTTAATGGAGTGAAAAAAAGATGGCATATAGCTTCAAACAGGTACTCCAGATCTGGGTGATGTGGAGAACGTGAGAACTGCAGAGTTGAGGAGATGAGTGAGCTTGGGAGCCCCTTCCCCTCGGTGACATGCTGTGACAAGGGGGAGGAGGTTCAAGAAAGGTCACCCCTAGACTGAGAATGACTTCTTCAAGGTGATAACAACGTGGAGAAGGGATGAGAGAGGGAGAGGGCTGGTGTGTGTGAATGGAGGTGCCAGGCAAATACTTAAGCTGTGAAAAATGGAGGAGGCCAGAGCTGTGAACAGCTGAGGTATGCCTCAGGCTCGCCAGAGGCTCCGGTTACCTCACGGGAGGGACTCACTCACTGAAAGGCTGGCTCCTGGCCCTCCTGCAGCTGGCTCCTGTGCCAGTCTGCTCTCAGATCCTGGTGATACTGCTTTCCAAAAACACTTGGCAGCTTCCAGGAACTCTCCACACTCTTACCAGCCAGGCCTGTAGGGCATGGGAGGGTTTCCTTGAGCACTGTCCACGGTCAGACACCATGGGGCAGCCTCCTGTCTGGTGTCTTCACCTGTGGAAGAGTGATGGCAACTGTGTGGAGCTCGCTTGGTTCTGTTTGGAGTCAGGTATCTCTTTCATGCCAGACGTGATGCTTCAATCCCCTGGAGTTGTGGCTTTTCCTCTCCTCTGCCTGACTTCATCGATTGAGGTGTTTCAAGAGGGCACAGTGCTCAAGCTGGAAGACCACCTGCAGATTTCAGCACTGCTGGGGGTTGGAAGGGACCTCTGGAGACCACCCAGTCCCAACCTCCCTGCCAAAGCAGGGTCACCTAGAGCAGATAGCCCAGGATCCCCTCCAGAAGGGTTTGGAACCTCTCTGGGCAGCCTGGGCCAGGGCTCTGCACCCTCACAGCAAAGTTTCTCCTCCTGTTCAGATGGAACCTCCTGCTTCCAGTTCATGCCCATTGCCCCTTGGCCTGTCTTCCACTCAGAAGGCTCCAGGGAGACCTCCTTGCAGCCTTTCAGGACTTAAAGGGCCTATGGAAAAGATGGGGAGAGCCTTTTAGCAGGGCCTGTTGTGATGGTTTGGAACTGGAAGATGGAGATTCAGAGAGAAGGAAGAAGTTCTTCACTCTGAGAGTGCTGAGGCCCTTGCACAGGTCTGCAGCTCTTTGTCAAATGTCACTCTGGCTGATGGGTAAAACCTTTCATGTTCTGAAAGGGCAAACTGCAGCTGGTGCCTGTGGTGGAAAGAGTGAGCAGGATCCCCAGTGTGGACACGACACAAACAGTGGGACTTAAAATAACCCAGCAAAGGAAATCTGCACGGGCTTAGGAGCAGGAGGGATTGTGGCTCAGGGTGGTGCACAGCTAGCCTGGCTTTTTCCAGTCACCAGAGCAGTGTTAGGAGAGGGCTTCCACTTGGGATTCTGCCTTTGGAGTCTGGAGTTGGGCAACTGCTAATCCTCAAAGCCTGGGACAGAAGCTGAGGCAGGATCCCTGTCCACATCTGCTCTTTTACACACAGCTTTCCCTGGAGCACGTGCTGGTGGCCACTGCTTGGCAAGCAGAGAGGGGGAACCTCGTCTGCCTTTGGTCAGGGAGCTGAGTGAAGCAAGGAGCAGCATCTCATGGCCAAGGCCTGGCACCTCTGGGAGGATGTTCTCACTTGCACTGAGAGCACATCTTGCTTTTCCAGTTGTAATCAATGTGATGAATGCAACTGAAATCCACAAACCCCCTGAACCAATTCACCACCAGACACTGGAACAGGAGAATTCCCAGGAAAAGTGTTGTGTGTCATGAAGGTATTCTCTGGCTCTCTAGTGAAGTTCTCCTCCCTGCAGCAGCAGCAGGTGTGAGGGGGAAGGAGCCTCAAGCAGGCTTGTGGGATGAATGAGCAGGTTCATACGTGATGTTGCTAAGCCCATTTGCAATTCTGAAGCCCAGGTAGGTGTTTTATTTTCTAACTGTGTTAGAAAGACTGTCAGAAGATAATTAGGCTCTGTCAACAGCTCCCCTATTCCCAGAGTACAGCTTCCTGACTCATTAGAGCTGCTGAGGCTGGCAGGAAACTTGTTCTATAGTAATTTCTGTTAGTGGTGTCCCTGGAGAAGAGACAACACCAAGCACGTGACAGCAGCATCAACTTCACCCTCATGGCAGAGGCACAGGGCAGCTAAACCAACCTCAGGTGAGTGGAGAAGGGGAAGAATATCCTGCCCATGAATATGCAGGGAGAGGGCATGGGGTGACAGCTCTGGCCCAGGTGCCCAGCAGGGCTGGCAGCACAGAGATAGACCAAACACAGCCCTCGGGCTGTTTGCTCCTCCAGCTGAGCCTCCTTTTGAGGCAACACCAAAAAATACTTTTTACCATTGAAAGAACCTTTGGAAGGGAACAAGAAATACCAGGCTCATTGGAGATGTACTGAGTGGGAGCAATGAAAGAAGCCAAGCTGGTGTGGTGCAGACAGCCCAACACACCAATTGTCACATCTTCTCCTCTGTCACTGCTGCTGGCTGACTTTCCTCCCTCTCCCTGCTCTGTCTCAGCATTCCCTTCATCAGCTGCACATGCAGCCGAGGCTCAAATGTGGCACTACAAGGGGAGCCAAAGGATTTGCACTCCCCTCATTTCTCATCAACTCTGTTCTCAGCTCCCCTGCAAGCTCTGCTCAGTGCTGGCAGAAGCAAGACTGCTCAGTGCTGACCCCACAGCACTTGGAAGCAGAGTTAGAAGTACTTCAGAAGTCTTTCTCTCTGTGGATTTTGGATCCAAGTCCTCTTGATCAAAGATAAATTAAGTTTATAGTGAAAGAGTGCTTGCCAAGAAAAGAATGCACAGCCTTCCTTCAGCCTGCAGGTCAGGCTTCCCTTTCCCAGCAGCACCCTGAGGATGTCCTGTCCTGGGAGCACAGGATGGGTTCACAGCCAGGACCCTCCTGAGGGCTGCTCAGTGGGCTCTGGGTGCTCCAGCACTGCTTATCAAGTGCCTCCCCCTCCCAATCCTCCCATCCCACTTGTGGCCTTTTTTCCCTGCAGTATTTCCACTCAACTCCAAGCCCAAAGCAGACAGTGCCCACTGGCTGCTCCTTGCTCTTGTGTCTTTACTCAGGGACACAGCAACTGAACATCTGCACCTGCTGGAAGGCAGAATCATGCACTTGCTGCTCGTACACCTTCAGTGAACACAACAAATCCACAACCCAGCTGGGTGCTAGCAGATCTAGCATTTCCTGGCTCTCAGAAGCAGCCCATGTCCTGCTGGGGCAGCACAGAGAGCTCTGCATCTCAGACCCTTCCTAGCTCAGCAAAACCAGGACCACACTCAGATCTCCTCCTCCTCTGCAAATCACCAGTTGCATTCTGCTTTGTCAAGGAATTTGGGTTTGTGGAGAGGCAGAAGAGGCCAGCACAGCTCTGTGAGTGCTCCCAAGGCAGCCAGAACACAGCTCCATGGCCTGTGGGAGCTCCTGTCTGCACTGCTTCCCTCAGCTCCTCCACAGCACCTGAAGGAAGCCAAGCACACACAGGGGGAAAGCTGAGACAGTGCCTACATTGTGCAGCAGACCTGGCAGCCAGCTCAGGACTAGGACAAAGCTTTGGAAGGTCTGGTTTCATTCTCAACTAACAGGGGGAAAGCAGCTTTGTTAGTGCCTCCTTTGTTGTGTGAGCAGTTTCACACCTGTGGGAGCCATCACTCAACAAGAGGGAGAAGAAGAAAGGAATGAGGGAGAGGCAGGCTGGCCTCCAGCAGCTCCCTGGAGGAAGCCTGGGCCAGGGCAGCTCTAGGCTCACACCAGCCTGTCTCCAGCATGTGTGTCCTGTGTGCTCCTTCAAAGCAGCTCCAGTGGGAGAGAGCTGGGGAAGGATCTGAGGAGCACAGGCCAGTAAAACCAGTACCTGTGCTGTTCTGAGCTGGTGACTCATGGAGAAGGGAGAAGACTTCTATGTGGCTTCTGGAAACACATCTCAAGCACTTGAGGCTCTTTGAGGGAGACAGCACAGAGACAGCTGTGTGGCAGAGGCTGTTTGCCTTTCCCTGGGGCTCTGAGCAAGCTGATGGAGCAGGAGGTGTCTCTGCCCATGGCAGGGGCTTGGAACTAGGTGATCTTGAAGGTCCCAAAGCATTCTATGGTTCCTCTCCTGCCAGGTCACTGCTACATCCCCAGCAGGGTGAATGTCAGCTAACTCTTGTCCTCCTGCTGTTGGATCTTTCAGGTCCCAGTTTGTCCTCATGGATGTGAGTCTTGGTTTGGTTCAGTGAGGCAATGTAGCTCACAGGATCAACTGGAATGCCTTTCAGAAGCCTGAGCAGCACACGAGTGCATTATCAGCTCATCTGGGATATAAAAATACCCTGTGGGGCTGATAAGATCTGTGCTCCACAAACTTCCATGGCCTGCCCCTTGGCTGAGGTTGAACTGCTGCTACGTGGCCTGTCACCTTTATCCTTTAAAATGCAGCAAGAAAAGAACTTCCCAGGTCTTTCCCACTGGATTGTCCTTGGCTCAGCTCTCCACTCTTCTGCCAGACTCTAGTTAGGGCAGAACAGACTGACAGCAGAGCACCAAGGCAGCCAGGGCAGAAGGAGGAACAAGCATAGCTTGCAAGGGGACATCCAAGAGCCATGCCAGCAATGGAGAACTCCACAACTGAGAGTCCTGAGGGAAGGCATGCACCTTGCTGGCCTCAGTGCATGAGGCACAGCTTCCCTGCCCTGCTGGAGGCCAATCCCACACAAACCAGGAGAGGAATAGCCTCCTCTGCTCCAAACACTGTGCACTAAGTCCAAGAGGATTTCTTTTCCCTTTCCCTTTAGGGAGAAGGGCTTGGATTGATTTGTTTTCCCCTCATCTGGAGCACATTCACAGTAAGTAACAAGGAGTTTTGTTTCCAAGCCATGTGTGGGATCAAGCCCTCAGGGAGACAAAAACACTCTGCATTTGGAGAAGCCACATGTCAGCTCCTCTTCCTTGGCCCTGCCACAGGCAGCAGGAAGCACCCACACAAGCCAGGATTCCAGGCAGGAATTGCCTCACAGCACAGACAGGTACAAAGATTACAGAAGGAACAGAACCACTTTTTAAAATACTTGTATTTGTTGAACCATTAAAAACAGAGCCATACAGAAAGAGGTAGCCAAGCTAACAATGTCCTGCTGCTCCAATTAGTGTTGCCTGCATGCACTGGCAAAGTTACTGTGGAACCACATCTCTTCTGGAAAGCACTGTGGAGAACTTGCACTTGGTTTCTGACAAGGCTAGGCAAGGACTGAGGCAAAGCCACAGGCTCCCTAGCTGCCATTTCTCCTGGCCTGGCTTCACAAAAAGGCATTGAAAGCAAGAAAGCTTGTCAGTGGTTGACTTCAGAGAGAGAGAGAGTGAGCCCAGGAGCACACACAAGCCTAGCAGCCTGCCTGGAGGCTGCAGCTGCCCTGCCACTGTCACAGGAAGGGATAGACAGGCCTGGAGCTCCCAGAGTTAGCTTGGTCCCATGGGTATCAACCTGGCTTTGACAGACTCAAAGCTAGAAGCGAGGCAGCAGAGGTTTAGGGCAGCAGAGCTGTGTGTGCTGCAGCTGTGTGCTCTCTCTCTCTCTCCCTCTCAGGCTCTCTGAGGTGCCAGCAGGTCAGTTCAGGAGCTTCTCCCCTCCAGCAGGTAGTAGCGATACATCAAACCCACCAGCAGGGCTCCGACCACGGGGATGAGCCACGAGGACCAGAGGCTGCAGGCACCCAGAGCCAGCCAACAGCACACAACACACACAACAGGAGAGAGGAGCAAGCTCATCAGTAACCCAAGGTGCTCAGCACTCCTGACATGCCTCTTCTCAGCTAGGGAAGTCTCAGCTCCCCGAGGCCTGGCAGCAGTTCTCTTGCCCCTGCAAGAGGCCCCTGGGCCTGCCTTGCTGCCTTACAAAACAGCAGCTGAGCTCCTGAGGTTTCCAGCCTGGCACATCCAGAAACCAATGTGGGTTGTTGAGGTTTTCTGTCCCTTAAATAAGTCAGAGCACCATTTGTGCTGCACAAACAGCCCAGTTGCCTTGGGGATGGAAACTGCTGCAGCTATCCTGCAATGATTCTTCCTCACTCAGACACCAGAGGCTCACCTTCTGCAGCCTCCTGAGCAACAAAAGAGCTGTGCAGGAGCTGCAGAAGATGAGGGCCCTGTTCTGGCTGGGAGGATGTCCAGCTCATCACAGCTGGTCATGCTAAAGAGCCTCCAGGGAAATGCACATCACTCTGCTCTCACCCCATGCCCTGCCACAACCACCCAAACCAGCACTGCAGGCCAGAGGGAACACAGCCAGAGCATCCAGGCTGTGTCTCCATGGCCAGCCCAGCAGCAGCAGCACTTTGGCAGCTTCTTTAGGACCAGAGGCTTGCTGGAAGGACAGTGCAGTGCTATCCCCTAGGGTTTCCTGCCCACTGGAGTCCATATGCTGTTCTACTAAGAGTCCTCCCCCCACCATCTCTCACTCTGATTTTAAGCAGATACCATACCTTGCTTGGCCTGAGGACGTGGTGCTTGGATTCTGAGGGAGGAAAGAGGGAGTTAGCAGGGGAAAAATAGAACCTTGGAACAGATGCTAATGACTGCAAGCCTGAAGGGGTGCTTACAGACCTGGAGGAAGAGGGATCCTCCCCTCCTGGGGCACACAGCCTCTGCCCCAGATGTTGCTGGGGATGTGTGCCCTTCTCACCTCCACTGCCCTGCTGCCTGCCCACTGAAGCACACAGCCATGGCATTCTCCTGCTCCCACACTGTCACACTTCTCCTGTCACCAAGCTCTGAGGATTGAACTCCTGGAGCTCTCCTTTCAGCTTTCATCCACTCTGCACCTGTTCCTCACTGCCTGCTGTTGCTCTCCAGTTTAATTAACACCCAGCAGCCATAAATCACCTTGCCTGCCCATCCCAAGCAGAATGAGCTCCATTTCTGGAGAGGCACAGTGCTTCCTTTCCTGCCCTAACACATTCAGTGGATGCTGAACACTGGCACTGATGTGTGAGGAGCTAACTGCCAGGCAGATGTTTACCTTCCAGAGGGGACTCTGTTTATTGCCATTTCCCTCTGCCCATCCCTTCCAGAGGCATTTCAGCAACACTGTGTCCTGTTCTAATCCAGGAGTACCTGAGTTTTAAGCCACACCAGTGATTACTGGGGCAGTGAACAGAGAATTCTTGTTTCAGAGCCAAGCCTGTGGTGGCTGGGCCTGTCTCCTGTCACAACACTAAGAGCTCAGTGGTCAGGACAGAGGGGGAAATGCTCTGTGCCTCAAGGTGTGGCAATAACATCACTGAGGGCAGGGGGGAGAGGGCACAGAAACCCACTTCCAGTTCCACACTGAGGGGCCAGCTGAGCTTCAGCACAACAACAAAGGTGTCATTTGCTCAGAAGATTTATTCATCCCTGTGGTTTGTGCAAACAGCAAGCCACAAGCTCCACAGGAAAAAGAAAAACAAAACGGACAGAGGTTAAAAAAAAAGAAAAGGTGTGTGACAAACTTGTCTGTTCATTCTGTGAGCACAGCATCAAATTAGAGCAGGAGAGGAAAGCACCAGCAGCTTACCTTTGAGCCTTCTTCTTTACGATCGTGCTGCCAAGGGGGAAAGAAGAAGAAAAGATAAGCTCTGACTTCAAGAGAAGCCAGCAGTGTTTATGAGGGAATTGCTCTGTACCCAGCCCTCCTCTCAGGGGCAATCCCCTGCACTCAGCTCTGCAAGGACTCCTTCCTCCAGCCCCCAAAGGCAGTGTGTCTGGGGCAGGCAGGAAGGTGCTGGTGCCCTGCCCTGTGATCTCTCACCCTCCTGAACTCTAAGTGGGAAGTTCTGGCACCCAGCTCAGGAGGCAACCAACTACATTAGCTTCCTTAAGTGCCTCTCATCTAATTGCAGGGAGAAATCTGCTCTGGATGGTGGGCAGAGAAAAACTAAGTTTAGTTTTTATTCCCTCAACAGAGATCCTTTCTGCCCAACAGAAATCCTGCCTGCAGCCCTTAGCTACTGAGTGTGCAAGAGCCAGCTGAGTGTGTGTGCTGAGTGAGTGGCCACGGCAGGCTCAGGCTGGCCCTTACCGGGTGGATCTCCCCCAGGTAGTACTGCTGCAGCATCTCCCTGGCATCTGTGGAGTGGCCAACATCTTCAAAGCTCTCTGTTGCATCTCTACCAGCTTGCTCAAGCAGAACCTCCTCTCCTCCTGGATGCTGCAAGAGAAGACTTCAGGTGAGCAAAGGGCTAGAGCCAAGAAAGCTCCCAAGAGCACCAGCAGCCTTCCTTCCAGCCTCTTCTGCTCAGACCAACACCAGCAGAGACTCTCCCCAAGCTCTCCTGCAGCAATGCAGAGAGCACAGTGTGTGCTGCCCAGCCTGGACAACACCTTGGGCCATAAAAACCCTTCTGAAGAGCCGAGTCCCCACAGCCAGGCCATCCCTTCTGGGATCCCAGAATGGATTTGGGCAAGGAACTCCTCCTGAGGGATCTTTCCAGGGGCTGCACTGTGTACAGCAGACTGCCTGTCTTGCAGCATTGTCTCAAGAACCTTCCTGAGTGAAGCACAAGAGGACTCTGCCTTTAGCAGAGCAGCAAAGGATATCCTGCTCCTTCAGACACTAGAGCCAAGCCCAGGGGTTGGCTGAGAGCCTCTCTGCACAGAGCTGTGCCACAAGGAACAGAGGAGAATCAAGAGAAACACATCATGTCTTCTGATAGCTTCAGCTCCAGTGTAGCCTCAGCAACTCTGAACTTCATCCAGAACCACACAGTGCCCAGGGAAGAGTGGAAATAAAAGTGTCCCCACACTTTGTGCTGTTTGGCATCACCTCCTGATTGCAGAGGGTCAGAAGCTCACCAGGAGAAGCACTGAGTGCCCAGGCCACTCCATGGCACTGGCAGATGTTCACAGCCCATGCAGCATGAGCTGAGAGCAGCTCTGTTCTCCCTGCTGGGCTCTTCTCTAGCACTGTAGCTACCATCACTCCAGAACAGCCTGGCAGTGGAAAGCACTCAACACAAAGCCAGCAGAGTACAATCTCTTTACAGTAGCAGTGTGAACTCTCACCTGTTGAGCAGCTAATCCAGTGAAGGCAGTGAAGTGCTCAGGCCTCTGAGTGCCCTCACAAGGACTGACCCAGTTTGCTAGAGCATCAGGCACGAGATGTGTGAGCTGAGAAGGTGAGACTTGTTCACTGCTGCCAAGGCTGGAACTGGAGCTGCTAGACTCCATTTCAAAGGACTAACACACCTCTTTGGCTCTGCAGTATCCTTTGCCTTCCCCTGCCACAGAGCAGTTGTTATTGCTCCTGTTCCTCCAGCTTGGCTCTTTCTGCTGCCAGAAGTCTCACTACTCACACTTGGCTGCCACCTCTGCTCCCAAGCACACTCAGGATGGACACAGCAGCCCTGCAGGGAGCTGCTGCAGACAGGTCAGCTCTTTGCTCTGAAGAAACCCCTTTCTTGTCCAGGTATGGGACAAAATCCATGTGGAGCTCTCTAGCAGCCAGGAAGGGCAAAGCCTGCAGCCCCAGGACACAGCTCTGAGCAACTGTCTCCTTTTCAGCATGTAAAGCTCCCCAGGAAGGGATGGCCTTGTGCTTTAAACCTTCAAGAGCTCCTCCTTAAGGGTGTCCCACCAGAAACCTCAGTTCAGCTGGAAAAATATCAGTGCTGACTGCTAAGAAGACAACCTTGCTTGCTTTCCTCATCAGCTACCCTGAAAGCACAGACAGAGCCTTGGCTTCCAGGCTTTGCAGGTACAGAGGACAAGCAGAACGGGGAAGCTCATTCCTCTTCACATCTTGGGGTCTGAAGCCTTCCTAGGCACTTGCTAAATGCATAAGAAGAATAATTCTTGATTGATGTAGCTCTGTCCTTCCCTGTAAGCAGCAAGCCAGAAGATCCTGGCTTCATTCCTTCCCCTTGGCTCTACAAGGACTCCCAAGCCCAACTGCAGCCAGACCATTCTCACCTTGTTGTCCCCCAGCAAATGCAAATCCAGGCTGTAGAGACAGCAAGGGATTGACTCTGCCACAGGAACTGCTCAGAGCTACAGCTCCTGCTGGGACACAGCACAACTGGAAGGGCTGCAAAAGGAGGAAGAGAAGAAAACCACCAAACCAAGGACTTCCAGAGGAAGCAAGGGCTGGGAAATGTCTGTTTCTGAAGAGAACAAGAACAAGAGAGGTGAGCCCAAGGGCCAGGCCTCTGAAGTCTTCCCCAGCAACAGTAATAAAGCTGGAACCTCCTGGAGCCTTCAGCACACACAGCAAACAGAAGCACACACTGACAGCAACATCAACTGTCTTGAAGCACCACTGCTGCAAGGATACAACCAATGCCACAGAGCAGACAAAACAGCTTTCCAGGCAGAATCTTGTCTTGTGGAACTGAGAGCACATGAGCCAGCAGCAGCACAAGGCACCCTGCAGCTCCCTGGCCCAGGTGAGGGATGAAGAAGGGAGCCACAGCCAGGAGATGGAGGGGGACAGAAAAGCCAAGGTGTCCTCACCCTCTGGGATACTCCCAGAAGCAGCATCTCAGTCTGACAGTTGGATCAAGCTCTCCAAATTCCAGCCTGGGCCCAGACAGGAACAGCAGGGAGCTGTACAAGCCCAGATTCCCTCCACACTCACTTTCCCTGTCACTGATGCTCCAAGGCTGAGCAAAGAACACTTGCCCTCAATGACTCGCTCCCCAGTTAGCAGCTCTGTGCTCAGCCACACGCTCTGGCTAACCAGGAGGCCTCAGAGGATGCTCTGTGCAGCTTTTAGAAGGCATACGGAGTGAGCAAAAGGCAGCAGCAGCAAGCCAGAACTGTAGGCACACAGTGAAGGCTGTTGAGAGAGCACACAGCAACTCCCTGCAGAAGGCAAGGGCCTCCAGTCACCTCTTGACAACCTCCAAGCTCCTGTCTGGAGCTGCAGCTACTGCCACAGACCTGCTGGGAACTGCAAACAAGCCGAGAGGCAACACTAAGCTCTGTGAATAATCAGCTTGCTGGATCAAGTAAGACACAAGCTCACCTGCCTGAGAGGAGGGATGGAAAAAGCTTCCACTCCTAGCCTCCAGCAGCAGAGAAATAAGGCAGGAAAGGGAAGAGCATTCCTGTGCAGGAAGGATGTGCCAGCAGGATCCCAGCAGGAAAACAAGGAGCAGCAGCCACATGGAGAAGTGCTGCTCATCAGCCACACCTCCTGCCAAGCTGCTGCTCAGACACAGGACAGCTTTCCCCAGGAGCATCTCTGCAAGGCTGGAAGGAGGCAGCATGAGCCAAAGCAGACCTGACAGTCCTCCCCCTCCCTCCCAGAGCACACAGGAACACAATGCACACACAAGGGTATTAGTCCATAGTGCTTTCTTACTGCTGCTGCAGCAAGGAGGGAAGAATCTAAAAGCTCTTTGATGTGAGCAACCACCTGATAGTCCCCTCCTCTTTCCTTTCATCTCAAGGATAATGCCCTTAAACCACCAGCTCAGCTGAGCACAGAGCATACCTCAGCTAGGTACTTGCCTGGGAAGAGCCAAACTTCTGCTAGAACCACAAAACACATGGGTAGGAAAGGACCTTTCCAAAGCCACCTAGTCCAACCCCCTGCAGGCACCAGGGACATCTCCAACTAGAGCAGGATGCTCCCAGCCCCACACAACCTGAGTTGGAATGGGCACAGGGATGAATGGGACATCTCCCACCTCTCTGGGCAACCTGGGACACTTCCACCACCCTGAAACATTTCTTCCTTCTCTCTAGTCTAAATCTCCCTCTTTTAGTTTCAAACCACCTCTTGTCCTGCTCCAACAGGCCCTGAGAGAAAGGTTCTGTCTCTCTTCTAAACCCTTTAAGCACTGAGAGGCTGCAGCAAGGTCTCCCTGGAGCCTTCTCTTCTCCAGGCTGAACAACCCCAACTCTCTCAGCCTCTGCTCCCAGCAGAGAGCTTCAGAGGCTTTCTGAAGCTCAAGACATTGCAGACCCAGGAACATCTAGTTGCTGCTTTTGCACATCTCCTAATTCTGTTCACGTTCTTGTACCTCAGTAGAACTTTGCTACCTGCCAAATGTCTTTATTACACAGTAAATAGCAAAGCAAACTGGAAGCTTCCACTGCTCCATGCTTCACAACACCCCAGAGGTGCTGAGTTGCCAGCTGATGGCTGACTGGAGGAATCCTGAAGCCAACTTGGAGAAGCTTTTAGCAGAGAGGCTTCTTGGAGTTACACAACCACCCCAGGGCACACTCCAGTGGAATGCAGCAATCCTGCTCAAACAATCTGGGACCAAAGGCCAGGAAAGGCAACCATTAGACACTGCTTCTGTGGCTACACAGGATCAAGGGGAAATAGCACCCACTGAAACCCCAGCAGCTGCAGTCAGAGCCATGCAGAGCAAGAGGAGTTTATCAGATAACTCTAACTTCTAAAGCAAACACTCCTGGTTCTGCTCAGCTCCACGTTGTTCCCTGTCACTCTGACTGATTACAGGGAGCTAACAGATCCAAAGGGTGGCTTTGCCAAGAAATTAGACCTCCAGCTGCCTGCTTCTCATTCTCTGCTCCCCATCTGAGAAGCCTCCACTCCTCACCAAGGGAGCTTTGTCATTAGATGCTATGAGTACCCAGCAGACATGCTTCAATCACATCTACCTGGAGCAAAACCAGAGTTTAATTCAGAGGAGCAAAACCAACAAGCAGCAACATGCACATTTCCAATCAAGTGCTCTGCTTTTAAAGCCAATTCAAACTAACTTTTGCACATTACCCTGTAGATGCTACAAAAGGGGTTAGTGTTCTTTTAAGCTGGGATAAAAGCCCTTGGAAATGTTTTGTTCCCAGCTCCAAACATGAATGATACCACTCTCAACCTTCTCAAAACCACAAGTCAAAGAACACATCACTTCCAAACCACTCCTGTGTGGTCCCCTCTGGGAAGGGACTAGTGTGGCAGAAGCTCCTCCACATTACTTTCTGCTTTATGTTCTAGGGTATCACAGAATCCCCAAATCCCAGCATGGTGAGGGTTGGTAGGGACCCCTGGGGATCATCCAGTCCAACCCACTGCTAAAGCAGGCTCGCCCACAGCAGCTTGCCCAGGATCACCTCCAGGGGCCCTGGGAATCTCTCCAGAGTAGGAGACTCCACAAGCTCTCTGGGCAGCCTGGGCCAGGGCTCTGGCACCCTCACAGCAAAAGTGTTTTTCCTCCTGGTCAGGTGGAACCTCCTAGGTTCCAGTTTGTGCCAATTGCCCCTTGGCCTGGCCCTGGGCACCACTGACAGTGGTGACATTCCTATACATGTCAGATGTAAACTTCTGACCTAGCCCAATGCTTTACCCCTCAAGCCCAGAAGTAATGTGGCTTCAGCAGAGCTGCACCTCCCACACAAAGCATGCCTGAGCAGATCTCCTAAGGAACCCAAAGCTGTCTCAAAGGAGGTGAAGCACAAACCCTGCCCAGGGCTGCCCTTTTGCCCACACGACCTGTCACCACACTTCTCCCAGGGTCTCTGTGCAGGGCCAGGAGCTGTCCTGAGCACACAAACCACACAGGGGGTCTCCTGGGACCACCCCCATGGCTTGAGGGCCCTCCTTCAGGCAAGGCTGGGCCCCTAAGGCCCCACAACCTGGGGTCAGAGAGCTGCCTCAGGGACACAGAGCCCATCTCCTAGCCTGGCCGGGGCCTACTCCTACTTGGGGCCTTCCTCCTTGCAGCCCCCAGCCCAGGCCTCTCCACGCCTATGCCATCCCTCACGCACCCCCAGGCCCTCCCCTTCCCTCTCCGCCCCACACACCCTCCGCAAGGCCTTCTCGCTCCGCTCAGCTCCATGCTTCCCCCGCCCCGCCTGGCCTCACCTCCTCCAGGAAGCGGGTGACATCGTAGACGCGCCCGTGGATAACCAGCCAGGCCTCGCGGCTGGAGTTCCGCTTCGCCACCTCCTCCAGCGTGAAGAGGGGCGCGGACCCGGCCTCCTCCTGCTTCTCCGCCGCCGCGCAGTCCCCGGTCTCCTTGCGCTCCCCGAGCTCCATGCTGGCCGCCGGCAGCTTCGCAGAATAACCCTCTTGGCCCACGGCAGCCGCCGTAGCGATGGCGGACGCGGACAGCCCCTCCGGACCCTAGAGCTAACGGCCCGCGGCGGCTCCCGGCCCACTCTGCCGGCCAATCAGCAGCGAGCGGCGCCGTGTGTGGGGCGACTGCCGGCACTAGCGGTAGCCAATGGGAGGGCGCGACGCAGAGCGTTGGCCAATAGGAAGCGGCTAGAACGACTGGGCGGGAAGGCGCTGGGCTGGGCCTCGCCTCGCCTCAGGCCGTGCGGTGCCCAGAGCGCCTGGATTCGGGGACCCTCGGGCCTGGCTCCGATTCCCCGGGGCTCGGCTGGCGGGCAGCCCTGGCCACCGGAGAGCGAGGTGCCCGTCAGCGGCCTGCCCACAGTGATTCCCAGTGCCCGTCCCCAGCGCCTGGTAACTCTCCCCATCTGGCCTCTTGAGCGGGTGAAGGGAAAGCAGCATCTCCTGGGAGGGAACCTGTTCCTGTCAGGGACTGCCTGAACTCACCCGGCCTTGTTACGCTTGGGGATGCAGCAGCCCTGCCAGAGCCGAGCTGCCCCGAGGTTGTCTGCTGTGACAGCCAGCAGTTGGGAGGATGGAGCTGTGCTGCCGAGTGAGGGACGTGAGGGCACAGAGAATCGCGGGGGGTGGTTTCATCAGGAAAGCATATGGGATGTGTGCTGGCAAAAAGTGTTTAACAGGGTCCGTTCGTTGAGCTGGAGCACTTCTTTAGGGGCTCTTCATTCCAGTGCCAGTGGGAACAGCTTTTTCACTGCTCCTTCTGTCTGGATTCTTTCTCTGTGTGTATCAAAGAGCTGGTCATCTCACTGAGCTTTGAACTTCTTTGCTGCAAGGGTGATGAGTGCTGGAACAGGTTGCCCAGAGAGGCTGTGGAGCCTCTTTCTCTGGAAAGATTCCAAACCCACTTGGGCAACCAGCTCTGGGTGACCCTGCTTTAGCAGGGAGGTTGGACTAGATCATCTCCAGAGGTCCCTTCCAACCCCCAGCCCGTGGAGTTGCAGCACAGCACCAAGTGCTGTGTTTTTATCCATTTCTAAAGGAAAGTGTTGCCAAGCAGACCTGGTCTGAGTCACTTGCTAAATTCTCTTTTCCCTGCCAGCCATACTGAACAGGTTTAGGAACAGACTCCTTGGAAGCTCAGGAACCTGAGTAACTTGTAAACCTGATGGTTTTCATTTATTAACTTGCACTTGTGGCTGTGGAATTTATCTTCTTGCCCTTGCAGTGCAGGTCTAACACTGGACAGTGGCCTGTTTGTTTTAACCTAACTGCTGAGGAGGCAGAAATGTCCTGTGTTGTAAGAGGTGCTCAGACTATTACTAGCTAAAGATTAAAAGTGTACACAGAGAGATGTGGAGCAGGCTAATGTCTGTGCAGTCTGCTCCAGCTAGGGTTTTAAAAGGAGCTCAGGTGAAGCTGGTACCTGGCTTGCCACTAAGCTGGGATCAGTGTGGGGATGAGACATGCCTAATGGTACCAGCTGGGGGATTTATCAGCCCCAAGATGTTATCCTAACTAACCATGCTGCCTGTCTACACCCAGCCCAGTACAAAGACAGGTTAGTTCCCTGAAGATGCCAGGCTGTGTGTCAAACAAGGGTTCCAGGTTACTCTCTGCTGACAAAGGGTATCTTCTGTCACTAGAGAGGAAGGACTCACTCTGGTGGTGCCTGGCAACCAGAGTCTCTAATCCAATCCCTAATGTAGTGCACAGCTCTGCAGGTGGCTGAGCCCTGGCCTGGTGACTGTCACACACTGCTCATCCTGGCCTTGTTCTGCTGCTGTACACAGAAACAGGGAGTCAGGTGCTACCAGAGAAGTAGTAAGGAAACAAAGCCACTGTACTAGGTAAAAGATCAAGCGTGGGGAGAGAAGATATCCAAGTTGGATCAGTCTAAGTTGTGTAGGAATCAGACCCACCTCCTGCTGTCACTGTGTTTGTTCTCTGTCTGAGGCAGGCAGCCTTAAATCTGGATATTCCACAGCAGTAGCTGAACTTTACTGAACATTTCATGTCCTTTGGTACCTTTGGGTGGTGAATTTTCCTCATGTTGTTCCTTAAGAGCCTTGGCTCTTCTAGGTGTGGCAAGCAGTGTTTGTCTTTTAGGTGCATATACTACCTTGTGCCTCCCAGGGAGCTTGTTGTCACTCAGCAGCTCTCTCACTTGTGTTCTCCTGGCACAGCAGATTGGGTTTTTGGTGTCTCCCAAAGCCTGGTGGATAGAAAGGTGTGTGGTTGCACGTGCTGCCTTTGCTATATTGCTGTGTGAATGGTTGGCTTTGGAGTGTCCACCCTCTAAATTAAGCCCTGTTACTTTACAGCATGTACTGAGGCAGCCATAGAGCTAGGACATTTCTCTGTCTCTTGGTAGTTTCATCCATGATGGTTTGGGTTTTTTACTGAGGCACTGCATGCACACTTGAAGCTCTCCTTTAATACACACTCACTGCCCACTGAAGTGTGCAGTGACTTCTTCCAGCTAAGTGTCAGGAGCAGTACTCTGTCTGCCATGCAGAGTGGCTGCTGAAGTCATGCTGTGCCTGAAATCCTTGGCCTCCTCTTCCTCTCTAGCTCTGTTCCAGGCTGGAGGGTGCAGACCTCACAGCTTCCTCCCCAGCTATTTCACAGCCACACAGATACTTCTTCTGGAAATGCACATTGAGGTCTTCTCAATTTGGGCAAGTCCATCTAGTTATTCAACCAGATGTTTGTACACTGCTAAAGTCTTAGCCTCTTGTTCTGAAACTTCTCCATGGCTACCTAACCAATAGCTCCATCCCATCATAGCTTACATATTGAGCTTATTTCTCTTCTTTTGATTCTATTTTTTCCAGCATTAGGGAGGTTTCCCTGACTCTGTGTGTAACCCAGGTATCCTCTCTGACACAGAAGCATCTCCTTCTTCTGCTGTGACACACAACCTTGTGTTTCCCTTGCTGTGTGACACTGCTGAGAGGGAAACTGTCCCCTGCCAGGCTACATACTGGACACTGATGTGGGATTTCATCATCACCAGAGCATCCTCCTGCCTGGCCTTGGCAAGGGCACACAGGGCTGCTGTGAGGATCCTTCTGCCCTCTAGCTTTGACCCATCTCTTGGCAGGTTGCTGCTGGGCCTATCCTTGGTGCATTAAAACTGTGTCTAGCTCCTTCCCAGCACGTTCCTGCCAGTCTCCATTTCAGTGTCAAGTGCTTCCCCTTGCCTCACAAAGGCTCACAGCACCACTTTCTACAACCTGCTTGATCAATCCTTCACACACAAGTGCCTTTGTGCTTTCTGCTCTGCAGCTCTCATGCTTGGAGGGTTTCACAGTATACTTTCCCTCCTCCTCAGCATTTCCCTCTTCCACTCTCCCAGCACTGCCTGTTCCTCCATAGCTGTCTGCTGCCTCTCTACCACTGCCTGGCACAGGATCTGTTACCCTTGTGCGTAGCACAGTGGCATCCCAGGCCATGACAAGGCTCTCTAGGCACATTAGCAGCACAAATAACCAGCATGGCAACAAGTGAGCTCTCTATTTATTTATTGAGCAACACAACTCCACCACTGCTGCTCCTCACAGTCAGCAAGCCTAGACAGAAGTCAGAAGGCTGTGGTGTGTCTGCCCTTGAGGAGCCAGCCCTGTGCTCCTCTCCTGGGTGCAGCCAGAGCAGAGAGTGGAGCAGGGGGTGACCACCTGCCCCTACTCATCTTCCTGTTTGCTTTTCCACTGTACCTCACCCAGAAGGACAGGCACGAGACCACAGCAACGTGCAGAGCTTGTTCCCTGGAATGTTTTCTTTCGTCTGTAATCACTTCATCAAAATCCATCCATCAGCTTGTTAGGACCCAAAAGCACAAACAGAGCTGTAATTGGGGCCTTCCTGCTCACTGTTTCTTTTGGCACGTGAAACACCAAAGCTTTTCCTGATAAAATGGATGATGACACCAGGCAGGGATTTGGGGGAACTGGCCAGTGAGGCCTTTTGCATTGCAGGTGCCCTGCCTGCTTCCATAGTGCCTGCTTCCTTTTCACTTACAGTAGAAGAGTCACAGCGTAAACCAATGGCTTGTGTTGCTGTATTCCCTATGGAAATGGCCATTTAGGCTCGTTTGCCATGGAGCCTGTTGCCTGCCATCTCCACTCAGCCCAGGAAGCAGCCACTGGGATCTCTCAGCATCCCTCAGAACATTTCACAGCTCAGTGGCTGTGAGTGTCCCCCTGCCCTGTGCCACTCTCACTGCCCCAGCAGCAGACACCCTTTCTTTGTCCCTAGATGAGCTTTATCTCCCTTTGTTTGCCCATAAAAATCCCTCCCAGTTTTACAGTTTTCCATTTGACACACAGGTTGGGTTTTTCTCATGTGTGTTTCCTTCTCCTCTGGCCAGGGTGGAGGGAAGGGAGTATCCTGGATAACCTCATGCCAGAGGAATTCTCACGTGCTTGCCCACCTCAGGTGAGATGATCTCCAGAGGGGTGCCAGTGATGTTCTCTGGGCCAAAGTGACACTGTGTCCAAGTGAGAGACATCCTGGCGTGGTTGAGAACCACTCTGTGATCTGGGAGATCTCTTTGGCCTCAGCTAAACCAGCTTCCTCAGGGGACCAGTTCCTCTTGGCCTTGCTTGCTGGGATCACTGGAAAGCCAGGGCTTCTGATTCTTTCCAGGGCTTCTGATTCTTTCCAGGGCTTCTGATTCTTTCCAGGGCTTCTGATTGCTTATGTAAGGTCTGACATCATCTGCCCCAGGATGCTGGGATGGGGCCCTCAGTGTGCTTTTGAGGGGTGAGAGAATGGGGTTTGCAGGTGACTGGAGCACCAGGAACAGACACAGGCAGTGAGTGAGGATGTCCTGCCTGGCCAAAAGAGTGTCACAGAGAAATCCCAGTGAAGTACAAACTAACAGCGCCTGCCTGACGCCTGAAGGGTTCATTCGTGTCCACAGATAGAGGCTGTGCTTAAGCCGTGCCGTCCTGACATGAGTTAGTAGGTGTCAGGGCTGCCTCTTCCCTGCCTGATTCCCTGGGTGATTCCCCTGCCTGGAGGGACCCCGCCGCGTTCCTCCCGCCCGGCAGGGGGCGCTAGAGCGTGGCGCGGCGGGAGCGAGAGGCTCCTCCCTCCCCATCCGGGTCCTGCTGCGCCGCCGCTGGGCTGGGGGTGGCTCGGTGTCCTGGCCACTTCCGCTGGGGCCGCGCGTCACTTCCTGGCGGGATGGCGGGCAAGCGCGAGCGGCCTGCCCGGCGGGAGAGGATGGCGCTGCGGGGCGGCGTCCCCGAGGAGGCGGTGAACGGCTTGGTCCTGCAGTTCTACTTCCACCAGGCCATGGCGGCCTACCGCTCCGGCAGGAACCGCGACTTCCGCCAGCTCCGCGACGTCATGCAGGGTGGGCCGCGCGGGCCTGGGGCTGGGCTGAGGGGAGGAACCGGCATGGGCGGGACAGGAATTGCCTTAGGGCAGGGCCGGGCCGGGGGAGGCTGCACTGCGAGGGAGAGCTGTGGTTGGGCCTGGGTCCTGCTGTCCCGATGTAACCTGCCTTTTGTCCCACAGCACTGCTTGTGCGGCCCCTGGAGAAGGAGCCCAGGGTGGCCCAGATGCTGCGCATAATGCAATTCCTGTCACGAATTGAGGAAGGCGAGAACCTTGGTGAGTCCCCAGCCCTCCCAGCAAGGCCCTGGGGAAACCCCAGTGTTGGCTAGCAGCTCACTCCCCTAGCTAGAGTTTGCCTTGTTCTGTGGCTGTGTCCCTGCAGCTCCCAGGAACTGTGTTTCTGCACAGAGCAGAGGTTTGGGCTGGAGCTGTTAAGCTGTAGGAGTTTTCCCCTGAGGTTCATGTCTGCATTGCACTGCCATAGCAAGGGAAAGGCTGCTGCTCTTAGCCAAGAGCAGTGTGCTCAAAGCCAAGCTCCAGGACTGTCCTGCTGTCTGAGTGCTCCCCTTGGATCAGTTATTTGTAGTCAAGTGGTGCTTCTATAGCTTTCAGTGGCCAGGATGGGGTAGATCTTGCACAGGTTAGACTCTTAGCAGCCAGCCTGCCATTCCCTCCCATCTTCATCCTCAGTAGCTCCAGAATTTGCAGTCACACTGAGGAAACTGAGTGACTAGCTGTCTGTGAACACCTCACAAACCAGGGGCTGTGAACTCTTGTAGATTGCACCTTTGATAAGGAGGCAGAGCTCACCCCTCTCGAGTCAGCCATCGGTGTCCTGGAGCTCATCCAGAGAGAGTTCTCCGTGGCTGAGAAGACAATGGAAACTGTTCAGAAGATGGTGAAGGAAGCTGTAAGAGCTTTTTTCTTTTCAATAAACCCTCTGCTTGGCTTTTGTCTTAGAAAGGTCTTGTGTAAATGGCAGTGGGAATTTGGCTTGCATGTAGAGTACTGCCCTTAGTATTGACTTGGCCCCAAATGTGGCTTCTTCATCCCTTAATGTAGACTTAAATCTATTTAATGTAGGCTTCTGTGTGTAAGCTGGTACTAAGCTATTACCTGTGTGCTCAGTTACAATAAGAGCTTTCCCAAAGCTGGTCTTGAGTTGTCAGCAGAGAAAATGCTGTTTGTTTTCTTCTCTAGGCTGTTATTGTCTGCATCAGAAACAGAGAGTTTGAGAAAGCTTCAAAAATCATCAAGAGACATATTGGGAAGGAGCCCAAAAACCAAGTGAGTCTGTGCTGGAGTGAAAGATGGGTGCTGAGCACTGTGTGACAGGTCTTGGGAGGTCCTGAGGAGCAGGGGTGTCGGGGGGTGGCCTGGTAGGTCTCATGGGGTGTTGGTGGGGAAACCTGAACAAGAACCAAGGGTAAGGGTGATGAAATAGGAAGAGTCCTTCCAAGGTGGACCCCCAGGGCTAGGAGTTTCTTAAGCATTGGTCATGTTACATGTTCCTCATGCCCCTTCACGGGTCTTGCAGGCATCAACATTCATCCTTTGCCTCAAGACAAACTCCAGCTCACACACAGAGCATGAGGTTGTGGGAAGGGCTGGTTCTGAAAGCAGAAGGAGTCCCTGTCCCTATCTGTGTAGGCTCTGTAATGCCCTGGGTGCTGGTGGCTGTCCTGTTCCTCAGGCCTTCTGTCAGCAGAAAGCAGCTGTGCCTGGAGAAGGTCAAACAGGACAGGCCCAAGCCTCTCCCAGCTCCCTTGTACCTACTGAGAGCATTCTTCTCTCCTCCAGAAGAAGAGGAGTGAGTTCCTGACTCTCATCCGGGAGAAGAACTTCACTCATCCAATGGTCAAAAACTTCTCCTACAAGAGCTTCCAGCAGAGTGTCCTGCAGTTCCTGAAGAGCTATGTGGATGATTCAGAGCCAATGCTGCTAATGGTGTGTGTCTGGCTGCTTTCCCACTCCAGCCAGAGGGGAACTGGCACTTCCTGTGCCAGGGAGCAATGGAATACAGTCACTGGGCATCTACATGCCTTCTGTGCCAGAGCTGAATTAGAGTTTAGGCACCTAATTGCCTCAAAAATAGTTTTAAGTCTGCTCCTAAAAGGTCAAATTTTAATTGATAGCTAGGAAGATGGTGCTGAGTGAACTGCAAGTAGTTTAAAATGCCTTTGGGAGGGGATAAATTGGGTGTTAGTGCAAGGAATCAGCTTTAGAATGCTTATGTGCTTTTTCTGTGGCCTAGATGATGAAGAAGACTTTGAATTCAGAACGTGACAGAGAACAGAAACACTTGTCAGTGACTCCTGAGCCTGCAGATGGGACAGAGGAGCAGGCAGCAGCTGTGGAGTCCTCAGGAAAGGCCCAGGAGCCAGCAGGAGCTTCAGAGCCTGCAGAAACTGCAAAGGACCAGGAGGGAGCTGCCAGCCCTGCAGACAGGGCAGATGGCCCTGCAGCAGCTGCTGGGCCTGTGGAAGGAGCTCCTGACTCTGCAGCAGCTCCTGAGCCCGTGGAGGGAGCAACTGACCCAGCAGCAGCTCCTGAGCCCATGGATGGAGCAACTGACCCAGAAGCAACTCCTGAACATATCATGGCAGCAGTTAATGACTTGCAAGATGCTTCAGAGCCTATGGAAATCCCTGAAGAGCCAGCAGCAGCTCCAGAGCTCCCAGGAGTGTCTGGGAGGGACTCAGAAAGGTGGGCAGAGCAGTTGGCCCTGGGCTGTGGATGAAGTGTGGCAGCAGCTCTCTGCCAAGGGGTGGTTTGCTCTCTCCAGGCAGCTCTTGCCCTCCCCACACACCAGCCCAGGCAGGTCTGCCCCAGCAAGCCCCAGAGGCTGGTGGTGTAAGACTTGTGTCTGGATGCCAGTAACAGTGTGAAGGCGGCTTGGGTGGAGAGGGAGGGTGGTGGCTGCCAGCAGATGTGCTCTCATGCTCAGGAGGAGGGTGAATGGAAGGGTTGGGAATGCCCTCTTCATTCAGGAGGTGTTATTTGCACCCTAGGGTCACAGCATGGGGGGAAAAGCCTGCTTTTTCAGTGAGGTGGAGGCACGTGGCAAGCTGCTCAGTTGTGTTTGTTTTGTAGGCAGCCCTCGGGAAGCATAACCAGCTACGGGATGTCTGTCCTGAGAGAAGCCTTCAAGATCCTGGCCGACTCTCCAGACTCGGATGCTCTCTTCACCAAACTGGATGAAACAGACCTTTCCCTCCCCAAGCAACTGTCTCCTTCTGTATCCCACAGAACCAAGAGGCGGCAAGAAGAGGAGAAGCAAGCCTCTCAGCTCTCAGAGCCTCCTGGACTAGCCCAGAAGGGCAAACGCTTGCTGACCATAAGCAAACTGGTCATGGAGCAAGAGAAGCAGGACAGCGAGTTGAGTGAGAGCCCAGACTCTTCCCAGGAGCCAGTTGTGTCCTCTGCTTCCAGACCTGGGCAGAAATTGCATGAGCAGCCTCAGTCTACCAAGAGTGCCAAGTATGATGCCCATCTCTTGTGCTATATTCTAATCTGTGCCCAGGCTTTTGACTTGCAGGAACAACAGAAAACCTTTGTCTGTGGTTGAAGGATGAGTATAGCACAGAATGGTTTGGGTTGGAAGGGACCTCTGGAGCTCATCTAGTCCAACCCCCCTGCAGTGGGCAGGGACATCCCCAGCTAGATCAGCTTGCTGTTCCTCTCTGCTGGTGCATGTGGAGCTAGGACAGGGTGAAGGATCTTTGGTTAGTGGAGAGGAGAAAATGATCCAGCTTGTGCTGGCAGTGAGGCAGAGCTGCTGCAGCTGGTACTGGTAGCTGACTCCACGTGCAGATCACAGGTAACACCTCTTTCTCTGCACGCTGCTGAAGCTGGAAGGAGCTTGTGGAGCAGATTAAAATCCCCTTTCCACCTCTTGAGGAATACAACACTGACCTTACTGAAGCTCTTGTGTTGGTTCAGAAACTCCTGGTTGTAGCTTTCTGAGAGTTTCATCAGTGTGAGTTATCCCTGCAAGAGTGGTTAGGCATTGGCCCAGGCTGCCCAGGGCAGCAGTGGAGTCACCACCCCTGGAGGGATTTAAAAGCCATGGAAATGTGGTGCTGAGAGACATGGTTTAGTGGCATGGGGGTGCTGGGTCAAGGGTTGGACTTGGTGATCTTAGATGTCTTTTCCAGCCTTAATGATTCCATGATACTTGGAATGGTTCTGAGGATCTGTTCCCCCTCTCAACGGGTAGGAGGGGACAGTGTGTTTAGATGTTGCTTTATGGGTGCATTTCTCCGTGCTGTGTGCTTGTCACAGCCTTCCCTGCTGTGCTCCAGGTGTCCCTGCACCTTCTCCCCCTCAAACTCTCTCCCAGGCCAGTAGCCCAAGGGAACCCTTCCTTGCTTTCAGGTCCTTCCAAGGGCGGTGGAACAGCTCCTATGGGGAAGAAGAAAAAGACAGCTGGAGTGAGGAGGATGAGCTCTTCTCAGATGCAGGTAAGAGCAGAGCCCCTTTGGCAGCCTAGTTGATGATAATCCTGGCTTTATTGCTTTCTGTGTGACTGGATTCTGAAAGCAGAACTCCTAAAAGCCCAGGAACGTTGGCAAGTGTCCACCTCTGAGGGGCTGGTTCTTTGTAGCTCTGAGCTGGCATGCCACACACTCCTGTGCCAGTGTCAGACTGACAGTGCTTGGCTTACAGGCTGTAAACACTGGAAGTACAGCTCCTTCCCCCTTTCAGCTTCAGTGCCATGAGGCAGAGGTTAAGTTCATCTTTTCAGCCAGCTCAGCTTTCCAGTCCAGTCTCCTCTGCAGCTTGATAGAGAGCTTAACTGCTGAAAAGGATCAGACAGTGGGTGTCTGGTTCCATCCTCAGTGTACAGCCACATCCTGGATGGGTCTCCCTGTGCTGGATGTATTGGCTAGTTTACATCAAAACAGATTTTACTGGGGACCTGTCACCTAAAGCAGTTGGGGCTTGAAAGGGAAAGGCTGTGTGTGCTGTAGCTGCACAGAAGGGAATTGGGTTGCCTGTCTGTCCCAGGGAGCTCTCAGTTAGCTGACTGCATGGTTCAGCCCCAGGCTCTTTCCTGGAGGTCTGTACCTCCTGGGCTCTGTGAGGTGTAATCCTCTTGCCTTGTTTTTCAGCATCACTTGCAGGAAACAGCAACAACTCGACCATCTTCGGTTCCAAGAAGCAGGTAATGTGGATCCTTAGCTCCTGCAATCAGGCTGAGGCCCTGTAGCAGAGCAAACTGTCAGACAGTGGGAGAGCTGTTGGTGAGGATCCCTGCTCAGGCTGCAGGACAACCTGCTGCTGTGCTTCAGATGAAGCACTGGAGCCTGGGTTGGGAAGTGATCCTTCCTGAGGCTGGGGCTTGCAGTATCCAGGCATGATCCAAGCTGTGCAGGTCTCTGTGTTCACAGAGCTGGCTGGAGCTGTGCAGCTCCCACATGCTGAGGATATGCACAGATTCCCTCTCCTTTGATGTGCATGGTTCATTGCTGGGTTTGCTAAGTTCCCCACGCTCTGGAGAGGTTCAGAGCTTCATTTGCTGAGCTCCACACATGCTGGGCATGTTCTACATCTCATTTGGGTCAGGGACATGCATACAGCAGCTGTTGCTGCAGAAGAAAACCTGAGTTTGGAGCTACTAGGACCTCTCTCAGCCTTGCCTGTAGGAGATAGCTGCTGCCTCTTGAGCTGCTGTACTCCACACAGCCTTTTCTTAGAGAACCATAGAATCCTAGAATGGTTTGGATTGGNGGCCTTTCTGTGTTGAGGGGAACTGTATTGCCAGGAACTGCTCTCTACAGTTAGTTAATGTTTTGCCTCCAGCACAAAAATTCAGGGGACCTGCAGACCTCCCCTTGGAGAGTGTTTTGAACACTCTGGTGTAGGTAGCAAGCACTTTACATCTCTGATGCTTGCTGTTGCCTCCAAAGGTCATTCCTGATGGATGTGAGCAGTGCTGTGTGTTGGGAAGCAGAGCTAGCCCTGAGCACGTGCTGGAGCTGGTTTGTCCCAGCAAGGAGAGCACATGTGCAGTGACACGATGGCTGAGTGTGGTGTGTGCTGCTGGCACGGCAGCGCTGCCTCTCTCTGTGTGTGAGCTGAGGGGCTCAGGAGGCCCCTGGCAGCCCCTGCCTGCTGCCAGCATGCAGCTCTGTGCTCTCTTGCAGAAGTGGACGGTGCAGGAGAGCCAGTGGATCAAGGAGGGAGTGAAGAAGTTCGGCGAAGGGCGCTGGAAGGCCATCTGCCAGAGGTATCCCTTCCAGAACCGCACGCCAGTCATGGTCAAGGATCGCTGGCGCACCATGAAGAAGCTAGGCATCCTCTGAAGCCTGCAGCCACAGCACCCTCACTGCCAAAACCACCTTGTTCTTGGCATGGTAGCGCTCTCCTCCTCCTGCCATCTGCTGGGGCTGGTGTGGTGAGCATCTCTGCCTCCTGAGACTGCTGCAGCAGAAGGAAGGCACCTCTGGTAAGAACCCAGGAGCCTTGGGTGTCCAGTATAGAAGTCCTGCAGCTGGCAGAAGCTGCACAGCCTTAAACAGCCCAGATTGGGACTTCCTTTTCCATGACAACTGCAGCCTGAGTAGAGTGAATTCCATCATGATGAGCTGCAGAAGTGACTGTATTCTCTGCCCAGATGCTGTCAGGTGGCAGGATAAGCCCATCAGTGGCTATTTTTATATGTTTTAATTGTCTAAGCTGTGAATCCCTTGTTGCATCCCTTGGTGCTCCAGTCCCCTGTGGGAGGGAGGCAGCACTGAGTCCCAGAGCCTCTGGGGAGAAGAGATTTAGCCAAGGGCATATGCTTACATGGATTCTTAATTTCTGCTTTGAAAATGACTGTTCCAAGAGTGGGAATTTCTCCCTCCTAGCTTTGAGGCTTTAAAAATCCTGGGGTTTGTTTCAGTATTCCACATTGGTTGTTCCCACATTAAAAGTTCCAGAGTACTGGTTTTGGTCATGTCTTCCTGGCACTTCTCCCTCCCAATAACATCCTCCTGTGTGCACTCCCTGGGAGCTCCCAAGGCACTGCCTTCAGGTGCCAGCACTGGAGAGCATGTCCAAGCAGCCTTCTGTCCAATAAAGTTCCTTTCTTGTTGGGTTTCAGGAGTTGTAACTCTACCTCACAGGTGGAAATGTGGCACTTTGGGACACACAGCACCCCAGAAGGTGGAGCTCCCTCTTTGCCTGCTGAGGCATTGCTGTTTGGGGTGCAACAGCAATGCCCTGGAGGTATGAGGGGCTCGATAGGTGTGAAGCAGAAGCTTCTGGACTAGGTTTCTCTTGGAGTCAAAGAGCAGGGAAGGTGCAGGAGCTTTTTCTCCAAGCAGCCACTCAGGCACATACCTGCAGAGCCAGAGCTTGGGAGAATTGTGTTTGGAAACACCTGCTGTTCCCTCTGGCCTTCAGCTGCTGGAATGGGTGTCCCTTGGCACCTGGCTGTGTGTTTCCTTCCCCTTCTGCTTGAAAGGCTGTTTCCCTAGGTGGGCAGGAGTACCCTGCAGAGGCCTGTTGCTCTTGAGGGTGCTGAGACCCTGGCCTAGGTTGTCCAGGGAGATGTTCCATCCCTGGAACCATTCCAGGTGAGGTTGTTTGGGGCTGTGAGCAACCTGCTCTGGTTGGAGATGTCCTTGCTGACTGCAGGTTGGGCTAGATGAGCTTGGAAGGTCCCTTGCAAGCCAAAGCAGTCTAATTCTGTAGTTCTAGGGCAGAGAGCCTTGATGTGAGCTGCAAGCTGCACCAGTAATGCCAGGGTGGGGCAGTGCCTGTTGGTCACACTGGTGCTGTGCCCAGGTGGGAGGAAACACATCCATGCTGTGTGGGGCTGTGCCAGCCTCTTGCCCCAGGCTGTGCAGCCCCAAAATGGAAGTTTCTTGGAGTAAAACACTTTTCCTGCTCAATTTGCTTGTCAGCAAGACAGAGTGACAGAGCATTGGCCAGCAAGGGGAGCAGGGCTGGCTGGGTGCTGCTGGGGACCATGGTGCACCTTCACAGCCCCCTCAGCCTGTGCACAAGGGTTCCTCTGGCTGAGCTCTCACACAGATGACCTGGAGCAGCTCCTGCTGGGCAGCGAGATCACCTTGAGGAGCTTGAGCCTGTGCCACGCTCCTCCTGAGACAGTTAATGATTACCCTGTGCCACCTCGGGTCCCTGCGGTGCTGGAGGCTGGGAAGCACGATGCTGCTGCTGCTGCTGCTGCTGCTGAGCCCTGTGGGCTGCCCCAAGACTGAGCCCCTGAGTGGGTCCAGCCAGGAGCCCCTCTTCCGTGGGGCTGATCGCTACGACTTCGCTGTCGTCATCCCCGCCGGAGCCACTGAGTGCTTCTGGCAGTTTGCACACCAGAGTGGCAGCTTCTTCTTCAGCTATGAGGTGAGCGTGGCAGCTTCTTCTTCAGCTATGAGGTGAGCGTGGCAGCTTCTTCTTCAGCTGTGAGGTGAGCGTGGCAGCTTCTTCTTCAGCTGTGAGGTGAGTGTGGCTGGCTGTGTCCCAGGAAGCTGTGGACCCCATAGAGCTGCCCTGGGAGTCAGGGCTGGCTGCATCCCTCAAAGTGGAGCAGATCCAGTCCCAGGCAATCCTCTGTGAATTTGGTCCTGTGACCAGGCTTGTGCATGGAAGGAGAGCTTGTGGGATGAAAACCACACACTGGTTGAACTCCAGACCTGCTGCCCCTGGGGCAGTTTGCCTTGTGTTGGGAAGGTCCTTGGGTTGAGATAAGGAGTGGTGGTGGTCTCTGGGATGCTTACCCTCATTGAGCATGCTTTTTTAGGGGATTTCCATCAAGGAATCACAGAATGGTTTGGGTTGGAAAGGATCTTTCAAGGTCATCTAGTCCAACCCCCTGCAGTCAGCAGGGACATCTCCAGCTAGCGCAGGATGCTCCCAGCCCCAAACAACCTCACCTGGAACGGTTCCAGGGATGGGACATCTCCCACCTCTCTAGGCAAGCTGGGTCAGACTCTCACCACCCTCAGCCTAAAATATTTTTTCTCTCTAATCTAAATCTCCTCTTCATTTTCAAACCATCCCCCTTGTCCTGTCACAACAGATCCTGCTAAGAAGTCTCTCCTCATCTCTCTTCTAGGCCCTTTAAGCACTGAGAGGCTGCAGTAAGTTCTCCCTGGAGTCTTCTCTTCTGCAGGCTGAACAACCCCAACTCTCTCAGCCTCTCCTCATCAGTCTCGTTTATTTCTTTCAAGACATTTAAAAGCCACCAGAGAGCTGTGGGGAGCTCTGCCCTTGGCTGGGCTGGCTGGAGGCTGCTGCACAGTCCTCAGCTCTCCTCTGAGCTGCAGCTGGAAGGTGCTGAAGGTTCTGGGCACAGCTCTATCTGCTTGTCCCCACACTCTGTCCCCTTCCCACAGGGGAGTCTGCAGGCCTTTGATCTCCTGTTTACATTAGGCTGGTTGAAGGAGAGCTAGGGCACGGCTGTGCCTGGCACTGGTGGTGTCCCTCAGCTCTGCACCTGGCAGTGCAGCCCTGGGGAACACTGCATGGCCCTGGGGCTCAGCACAGCTCCATCTCCCAATGCTCCAGAGGCTGGCAGCACGGAGCTGGGGTGGGTGATGTGGGCTCTGTGTTACCCAGGGCTGTGGGGGTTTATTTTACATGTAGCTGGAGCTTGCTGGAGGCTGTTCCTGGCCCCAGCTCATGATACCAAAGAGGGGGCAGCTCCCCACAGACCCCCAACCAGCCCTCAGGTCCCTGCCCTGCACACAAGGGCTCCCCTGGCTTCCCAGAGTCAGGCCCACAGACAGCCCTTGGATGTTCCCTGCCCTGCAGGTGCAGCGGGCGACAGGGATTGGCAACAGCAGGAACATCCTGGCTACAGCGAGTGACCCCAGGGGAGTCCAGCTTGGTGTGTCCCAGCACGTGAGAGGACAGATCAACTTCCCTACCAAGGAGACAGGTCCCTGCTGCCCCCAGTCCCTGCCCAGCCCTGCTGCAGGCTCCGAGCACTGCCAGTGCTCCCTCCCAACCAGGAGGATGAGGGTTGAGCACAGGGGATGGGTCTGCCTGCCAGCAGCTCTTCTAGTTGGGGAACCATCCCCATTTCTCTCTGCAGGTTTCTACCAGCTGTGCCTTGACAACCAGGAAAACCACTTCGGCTTCGTGCAGGTCTATCTCAACTTTGGTGTCTACTATGAAGGCTTTGACATGGAAAAGAAGGAGCCAGAAGAGAGGAAAGAGCTGAATGATACCTTGGAGGCGATTGGGGTGAGTGCCAGGGTGCTCCAGCACATCAGGGATGGATATGTCCTCCCAAGGGAACTGAGAAGAGTGTTTGCAGCTGGCTGAGCTGCAGCTTAACTCCCTTCTGAGCCCCAAGAGAGCTTCTGCCAGCCCCAGGCTCTCCTGCTGTCCCCAGGCCAGCATCCACAAGCTGCAGATCCACCTCTTCCACATGTGGCGCTTCTACAACTTCGCCCGGATGCGGAAAGGAGCTGACTCCTTCCTCCTAGAGGCCAACTACAACTATGTCAACTGGTGGTCGATGGCTCAGAGCTGTGTCATTGTCCTCTCTGGGGTGCTGCAGCTCTACTTCTTGAAGAGCCTCTTCAACGGGCAACCCTCCAACAGGCAGAAGTGCTAGAAGAGCCCAGAGCCACCAGCAGAACCACTGCCTGCAGGGCTTGGTGTCCCAGCTGCTGCTCTGCCCCTCTGCAGAGCAGGAGAGAAGGACAGATCCTGCTTCCAGGATGAGGAGGAAGGAGAGTTCCCCCTGCTCCTGCCTCTAGGCCTGCCTTGGCTGAAATCACTCCTTGACAGAAGAAAAGCACAATATCCTTGCCTGAGCTGTGTGTGCTGGGTCAGTTTGTCACATCCCTACTCACTGTTACAGTCCCCAGTGTGCTTTTTCTACCAGACACCCAATAAATGAGCTCCTGGCACATGCTCTGGGGAGCAATCACAGCTTGCTCCTTGTTATCCATTCTCTGCAAGTCCTGGACAATTATGACTTTCCTGTCCCATCCCTCCCTCCCTGAAGACCAGGCCTGAGCTGCAAGCTTCCCCTGGCCTCATCTACTGAACTCAACATGGTGCTTCTCCTCTCCAGAGCTGCACCCACAGCAGGGGTAAGGGTTGACCCCCTCCTAAGGTTCCACACTAGACAACAGGCACTCTGAGAAAGGGAACAGGCTTTATGTGATGGCAGAGGCTCAGCTCCTCCTCATGTTGGCAGCAGCTCCCCCAGGGAGGTGACAGGTGTGCTGGTTGTTGCCAGTCCCTCCACCCTGCTTGGGGTGGGCTCCCTGCAGCTCCCTGTGCTGCTGCAGATGGGTGCAGGACAAGGTCCATTCTGCCCAGGAACACTCACATCTTCAGATGGCTGGAGGTTCCTTAGGTCAGTGCGTCCTCGTTCCGCACGTACTCCCCAACATCCGCCTGGTGGAACACCACGATGGCCATGGGGTCCACCTTCCGGCACTCCTGCGTGGACTTGGCAGCCACCCCAAAGCCCTGGAGGAGGAGGATGAAGGCAAGGTGAGAGAAAGTTCTCCCTGCACCCCATCCCGGGGAAGCACAGGGGCTGCACCAGCCACTCACCAGCGGCACATCGGCCATGGAGTACACCACCACGCCCTGGTACTGGGCTGTGTTCTCCGTGATGCGGCCCAGCCCTGACTTCAGGATGTGGTTGCCGTAGAGGAAGGACTGCTCTGAGCAAGGCTTCACCCACACCTTGTACTGCAAGAGAGGACAGAGGGGTGAGGACCTGGCAGGGCTGGGCCTGGGGACCTGGCTGGTGGGAGGAACAGCTCCCACCTTGGCATAGGGTGCAAGGAAGTCCAGGGCTGTGACACTGAGCCGGAACTTCTGCGACTTGGTGAACTTCCCGAAGCAGGTGCCCAGTGATACCAGGTTGTCCCGGGGGATGCTCGCAGCCACCTTCAGCAGCTTCTCACTGCAGGGAGGGACAGAGCTGGAGTGGCTCCCACACAAGCTGACACCAGAGACCACCCCCATCCAGCAACCCCCTGCACCTGTCCCCACTCACCTCAGGTAGTAGACACGGTCGCGGTGCAGGCGGAAGCAGTAGGTGCCATCGGGGCGGTCCACCAGCAGCTGGATGTTCTCCCCAATGCTGCAGGGACAGAGCTTCTGAGTCTGGTCTGGTCTGAGTCCCCCACCATGGCCCTCTCCTTGCCATGGCTCCTCTGGTCCCTGAGGCTCTGCACTCCTGATCCCATGCCCTCCCCAACCCTGTGCTTGGTCTCCACCTCCTCCTCCCCTCTACGCCCGGTTCCTACCCTCTCCTCCCCTCTACGCCCGGTTCCTACCCTCTCCTCCCCTCTATGCCCGGTTCCTATCCCCTCCTCCCTTCTATGCCCAGTTCCCCTCCCGTTCCCCATCCCCTCCTTCCCCTGCCCGGTTCCCATCCCGGTCCCCATCTCCTCTCTAACCTCCTCGCATTCCTGTGCCCCGTTCCTCCCGGTATCAATCCCCCCCCGTCCTGGTTACCCTCCTGGTCCCCGTTCCCTCTCCACCGCTGTTCACTGTTCCCATTCCCGGGCCCCGCTCCCTTCTCCACCCTCGTGTCCGGTTCCCATCCCCCGTTCCCCCTCCCCACTCCTTCGCCACCCCCATGCCTGGCTCCCGTGCCCGGCTCCTCACTATCGGCCTAGCTTCTCGAACACCGATCGCGTCTCCGCCTCCGTCAGCGGCCTCATCTCCCCGCGCGGGCACACGGGGCCGCGCCGGAAGCGGAAGCGGACTCCCCGGGCCAGGAAGTGACGTGGCTGCTCACCGGGAGGCGGTGGCTAGAGCGGCACCATGGCGGCGGAGGAGGCTCGGCTGCTGGCCTGGCTGCGCGGCCCGGCGGCGGCGGCGGGGCCCGGTGGCCCCGAGCTCTCCGCCTACGTGGCCGAGCTGGCGGCTCTGGGGCTGGCGGAGCTGGGCCGGGAGCCGGC
>VWZO01011725.1:0-47130 GCA_013396975.1 Bucco capensis | reverse complement strand
GGCGGCGCTGGCGGCAGGGCTGCGGCGGGGACCGTGCCTGGGGCTGAGCGCACCGCAGCTGGGAGTGCCGCTGCGGGTCTTCGCCGCAGAGCTGAGCCCCGAGCGCTGCCGCCAGTACCCGCCCGAGCTTTGCCGTGCCCACCGCATCGAGCCCTTCCCCTTCCGCCTGCTCGTCAACCCCACGCTCCGCGTCCTCGACTCCCGCCTCGTCACCGCGCCCGAGGGCTGCGTCAGCATCAAGGGATTCTCCGCCTATGTCCCGCGGCACTGGGCTGTCCACGTCTCCGGTACGGACCCCCAAGGGGGGCAGTTCTGCCCTGCCCTGCCCGGGTGGGACACTCCACCTGCCCTCCACCCTCACATGGGGCCCCCCAGACCTCTTCCCCTTCTCCCCACAAGCCCCCTGATGGCCACTCTCCCGGTCAGCAGGTGTGGATGAGCGTGGGGAGCCAGTGAACTGGGAGGCAGCGGGCTGGGCCGCTCGGATCATCCAGCACGNGCCCTGGCCCAGGATGTCACCACCTGCCTGGAGGATGCACTGGGTGAGGTGAGGCACCAAGGGATGGAGCTGTGCTTGGAGAACACAGGAATGGGCCCACTCTTCCCCAAGTTTTTGTAGGATAGAACCAGAGAATCCGTTTTGGTTGGAATAGCCCTTTGAGATCATTGAGTCCAACCATTAACCAGCACTGCCAGCTCACCACTAAACCATGTTCCTCAGCACCACATCTCCATGGCTTTTCAACTCCACCAGGGATGGTGACTCCAACACTGCCCTGGGCAGCCTGGGCCAGGCCTGGATAATCCTTCTGGGGAAGGAATTGTTCCTCATGGCCAACAGCACCTCAATGTCCTTGGAGTGAGGAGCCCAAAACTAAACGCACGATTCAAGGTGTGGCCTCACCAGTGCCCAGTCCAGGAGGACAATCCCTGCCCTAGTCCTGCTGGTTACATTAGTGCAGATCCAAACCAGGATGCTGTTGGCTGCCTTGGCCAGCTGAGCACACTGCTGGTTCATTCCTGGAATTAATGACTTTCCAAAGAATTAATGGTTTTGCCTTTCTCCCCAGGTGACCAAAACCATCCTGGCCTTCCACCGTGCTGAGGAAGCAGCTTTCAGTGCCAGGGAGCAGGAGCTCTTTGCCCAGTTCTGCACAGTCTTCCTGGAGGACCTGCTGCCCTACCTGAACCGCTGCCTCCAGGTCCTCTTTCCCCCAGCACAGATTGCTCAGGCCCTAGGTGAGACCCTTCCCACTGATCCCACCTCCAGGGGGTTCCCTGTTCCCAGTGAGCCCCCACCTGAGCTCCTCTCCCTGTCTCTGGCAGGTGTTCCCCCCACCCAGCTGCAGCGCCTGGGCCCCCTGGGCCGCATTGATGTGGATGCCCTCAGGGAGCCACTGGCTTTCCTCCTGCCAGCACTGGGTGAGGAAGAGCCAGCCCAGGAGAGCTCTCCACACCCAGGGGGTGAGGAGGAGGCCGTGCCCGTGGAACCCCAACATGTAGAGGGCACCCCGGGGGAGGCTCTGCTGCCGGACATCCCACCAGCCACGGGCTAGCGGGGCTGGGCAGGGCCGTGTCACCCCAGGACCCTCATCCCTTGGGGGTGAAGCGGCCCCAGCCCCCTGCCTGCCCCAGGCAGCACCCCCTAAACCCCATCCCTCTACCCCACCGACTGCACCGGGCGCTGCGCGTCCTCCCGCCCGCCAGAGGGTGCCCTCCCGTGCCGCGGTGCCCCGCGCAGGCTCTCCCCATGATGGCGGCGGCAGGGTGGCGGCTGCTGGCGGCCAGGGCTGTGCCGGGACCACCCCCGGGCCGCAGCTGCGGCGCTGCCCTGCCCTGCCCGGGTGGGACACTCCACCTGCCCTCCACCCTCACATGGGGCCCCCCAGACCTCTTCCCCTTCTCCCCACAAGCCCCCTGATGGCCACTCTCCCGGTCAGCAGGTGTGGATGAGCGTGGGGAGCCAGTGAACTGGGAGGCAGCGGGCTGGGCCGCTCGGATCATCCAGCACGAGATGGACCACCTGGATGGGATCCTCTACATCGACCGCATGGACACCCGCACCTTCACCAACGTGGCCTGGATGGAGCTCCAGGACTGAGTGCTGAGGCCTTGACAGGCTGGAGCAGAGCTGTGGTGGAGGCTCAGGGCTCCCCCACCACCTGTCCGAAAGAAGCAGCAGAGCCACAGCCCCAGGGGCTCCCACTCAGCTTTATTGCAGCCAATACACACTGTGAGGACTCTGTGCAGCTCCTGCCCACCATCCTCTGCCCCACAACTCCCTGTCCAGGGTGGCTGGAGCCTGGGGAGCCCCACACCCCTCCAGGAGACAGCAGCACAGGTAGAGCCCAAGAGCTGGGGCAGTGTGTTAACTGGGGGTGGGGCTGGTTGGAGGGAACTGGGCTGGGCCCCCCCCACCGGTGCGGTCAGAGCCTCAGGGAGGGGCCTGGCAGCAGCTGGAGCTTTTGGATTGTTTTTATTTTCATATAAACAAGACAGAACCCGAAGCAGCATTAATTTAAAAAATAAAAACAAAGGAGCAGGAAGAAGAGTGGATTGTGACCAGGGGCAGGGGGGAGGTGGGCACACAACCACCCAGGCCACGCTCAGACCTGTCCCCTTCCCCTGGCCATGCTCAGACCACCCCTATAGTGTCAGCCCCCAGCCATGCTCCCTGCACCCCCCCGGGCGCTGCGGTGCGGTGGGGTGAGAGTGAGCAGAAGATGAACCCGTTTGGCACGCTCAGCCCAGGGAGGGGAGCGTGGCGGGGGCCCTGCCAGCACGGCTGCCCCAGCCCCACAGCTCCCTCCCTCCCGCCTTAACCTTCCTGTCCAAAGTCCTCCGTGAACTTCTTCACCTTCAGGAGGTCTTCAGCATTGACGGTGGGGCGGGTGGTGGCCAGCGAGCGCTCCATGTCCGACTGCAACACAGCGGGCAGGCAGCTCAGCCCTGGTGCTGCACTGGGAGGGGAGCTGCCTGCTGCCAGCAGGATGGGTGCTCAGCACCACGCTGAGGTGACCACACTCACCATGCAGACAGTGGGCTCCAACAGCTTGTCGCTGGGCACGTCCATCCAGGTCATCTCGATGGCACCGGGGTCACCGGGCGAGCACGGCGTCAGGAGGTCATCCACCAAGGCGCCGGGGTTGGTGCGAGAGGGACCACGGACCTGTGGCAGAGGCAGGCGTTGGCCACCCCCCCAGCACCACTAGCAGTAGCCCCCAGGGTGGGAGCAGCCCCCAGCTCACCTTTTTGAAGTGGGTGGCCGACTGCACTTTGCGGACAGGCTGCATGAGGGCGTCCCGCACGATGATGCTGATGTCAGCCCCTGAGTAGCCGTCGGTCTTGCGGGCCAGCTCCTGGATGTTGGCATCGCTCAGGTTGTGTGGGGTGTTGCCCAGGTGCAGCCGGAACATCTGGGCACGGGCAGGCTCCTCGGGCAGCGGGATGTAGATCCGCTTCTCGAACCTGCAGGCAGCATGGGCGGGCAGAGGGACTGAGTGAACCCTGCACTGCTAGACCCTGCTCTCAGGGCCCCGAGCGCATCCTGTCCTGCTCACCGTCTCCTGATGGCCGAGTCCAGCACCCAAGGGATGTTGGTGGCACCCAGGACCAGGATCCCATCGCTGCTGTTTCCCACACCTGCCCGGAGACACGGCGGGAGACAGCTCAGAGCAATCTCTGAGGAAGTTTGGGATGCAGGTGCCCAGCAGCATCTCCCACCCCATCCTGCTCCCCTCCTCAGCCCCACACACCCTGCATCTGCACCAGGAACTCTGTCTTGATGCGCCGGGCTGCCTCGCTCTCATTCTCGTTGCGGGAGCCGCACAGCGAGTCCACCTCGTCGATGAAGATGATGGAGGGTTTGTGCTGCCTTGCCAGCTCAAAGAGGTTCTTCACCAGCCTGGGAACAATGGCAGGGAATAAGGTCAGGGACCACCAGCGGCAGCCCAGAGCCCCTGGCAAGAGAAGGCCCATGTGTCCCCAGCTCTTCCTGCCCACCCCTGCAACTGCCCTGGCACTGAGGCAGCAAGCACCATGCCAGGAGAAGGGCCATCCCCAGGCTGCGGAGCCTTAGGAGGGTTCCTGCCATTTCCAGGACCCTGGGGTTCACTGAAGCTGGTAGCTCCAGCACTGCCAGCCTAGCTGCCAGGGACACTGGGAGCCAGCCTGCAGCAGCCACCCATCCCTGCTGCCAGCTTCCACCCATCCCTGCTGCCAGCTTACTTCTCACTCTCTCCCAGCCACTTGGACATCAGGTCAGAAGACGACACGGAGAAGAAGGTGGAGTTGTTGGCCTCGGTGGCCACAGCCTTGGCCAAGTAGGACTTGCCAGTACCAGGTGGCCCAAAGAGCAGGATCCCTCGCCAAGGCGTGCGCTTCCCTGCGACAGAGGCCAGTGTCAGGGCTGGGGTCACCTGCCAGCAGGTGCCCATCCCAGCTGCCACCCCATGGCACCACCTCCATGGGTGAGCTACCATGGCACTCACCAGTAAACAAGTGTGGGAACTTGATGGGCAGGATCACAGCTTCCTTCAAGGCTTCCTTGGCTCCCTCCAAGCCAGCCACATCACTCCACCGCACGTTGGGCTTCTCCATCATGATGGCACCTGCAAAGGGGGTGGCTCTGCTCAGCCAGCCTCACAGAGATGGGCACCATGCTCCCAACGTCTGCTGAGAGAGCTGGGAGAGACACAGCCCTTGTCCCTCCCCCCACCTCCACCCCACCAAATCCCCCACCCACACCAACCCCACTACCCCTCAGCACAGGGACCAGTTTGGGGCCTACCAGACCTAGCAACATGTCCCTGTGGACCCCAATGCCACAGTCTGTCCTACACTTCACAATGGCTCTTTAGGAACTCCTCCACTGACCCCCCACAGTCCACCAGTGTAACTGTACCCACCACAGTCCAGTCCTCACCCATCAGCTGCTCCTGCAGCTTCTTCTTCTCAGGGTTCTCGCCCTCACTGTCACTGTCACTCCTGAGGGGAAGGGACACAGGTCAGGAGTGGGACCAGAGTGGTACCAGCAGGGTGCTGCCAGCTCTGCCAGCAGGCAGGGGAGCCCCTGACCCTCCTCTACACACCCCTTAGCATCATTCTGGGACTCTTTCACTGGTTTCTTGCCCTGCTTGTCCTTGCTGCGCAGATACTCCTTCAGCTTCTCGGCCCGGTCCAGGTACTGCTTGCACTTGGCTCTTATGCTCTCCTTTGCCTTGTCGTTGTGAGCCTCATCTGCAGAGATGCCCCAAACATCACCCATGGTCCCTACACCACAGCCAGCAGCCCCGCAGCCCCTCTGTCCAGAGCCCCCCGGGGCTGTACCCAGGACACACCAGCCCTGTCTCACATTTGATGGCGTGCAGGAAGTACTCGACGCCGTGCTGGTACAGCCGCAGAGCCTCCTCGTAGTTCTTGGCCTTGTCCTCCTCGGTGGCTTTGGTGACCAGGTCGATGGCTTTCTGGTGGGGGAGGAGCAGCACCGTGAGCTGGGAAGCGGCACCGGGGAGCAGCACCGAGGCTGCGGTAGGATGAAGCACTCTCCTCTACCCTCAAGGGGGTCGGGCTGGGCCTGCTGACACCAGGGACCCTTCAGAGCACCTGGCAGGACCAGCCCAGCGGGGCCTGGCACTGAGGCAGCGTGAGGCCTTTCCCCAGCCATCACTTGCCCAGCACCGGCTGAGGCCTTCCCCTGGCTGGCACTAGGGCAGTGTGAGGCATTTCCCTGGCTGACTTTGCACCAGCACCGGGTGAGGCTGTTCCCCAACCAGCACGACACCGGCAGCGGGCGAGGCCTTTCCCAGCTCCTCACTGCCCCGGGGCCGGGTGAGGCTGTTCCCCAGCCGGCACAACCGGCACCGGCTGAGCCCTTCCCTACCTTGCACCGACACCAGCTGAGTCCTTTCCCCGACCGGGGCCGGGGAAGGCTGTTGCCTGGCCAGCACTCCCGGCACCAGCTGAGGCCTTTTCCCGCAGCCTTTTCCCAGCCCGTCAGCGCAGCGGGGCGGGGTGAGGCCTTCCCGGCGCGGCGGAAGGAGGCCCCGCCAGGGCCCAGCCCGGCTCCTGCCGCAACCCTCGGCTCCCATTCCCGTCGTACCTGCAGGGTGGGCGTTGCCATCTCATCGCCCGGTGTGGCCGCTCCAGGCGCGGCCTGTCCCGTGCCGCTCCCGGTCCCGGTCCCGGTCCCGTCCCGGCGGCAGCCGCGGGACCCACAGGACCGCCCGCCACAGCGCCCTCTGCCGCCGCCCGCCAGCACGGGGAGGCGGGGCCGGAGCCGCGACACTCCCCTCGGGGATCTGCCCAGGGAAACGCAGCGGGAAGCGTGTGCTTGGTAATGCCGCGGAGAAGCGTTAGTAACCGGGGGGAGCCTGCAGCGTGGCCAAGCAGGGCAACAGCATCCTGCCTCGGAGCAGCGCTAGGGCAGGATTGTCCTGCACTGAGGAGGTCACAGCTCCAATGCTGGGCTCAGCTTTGGGCTCCTCACTGCCACAAGGACATGGAGGTGCTGGAGTGTGGCCAGAGAAGGGCAAGGAAGCTGGGGAAGGGTCTAGAGCACAAGTGTGCTGAGGAGCAGCTGAGGGCACTGGGCTTGGTTAGGCTGGAGAAGAGGAGGCTCAGGGGAGACCTTCTCCCTCTCTAACTCCCTGCAAGGAGCTTGGAGCCAGCTGGGGGTTGGGCTCTTCTCCCAAGGAACAAGAGGAAACAGCCTCAAGTTGTGCCAGGGGAGGTTTAGATTAGATATTGGGAACAATTTCTTGCCCAGGCTGCCCAGGGCAGTGCTGGAGTCACCATCCCTGGAGGGGTTGGAAAGCCCTGGAGCTGTGGTGCTGAGGGACATGGTGCAGTGGTGAGCTGGCAGTGCTGGGGAATGCTTGGACTTCATCTTAGAAGTCTTTCTTTTCCAACCCAAAGGAGTCCAAGCACCCAGACACGTGTGCACACAATCCTACAAACACCCTAGGTGTGTACACAACTCGCTGTGTGTGTTGTGTGTGCACAGGGGCACAGCCTCACCTCACTGTCCCACCTCCTCCCCNCAGCACTCCCGGCACCAGCTGAGGCCTTTTCCCGCAGCCTTTTCCCTGCCCGTCAGCGCAGCGGGGCGGGGTGAGGCCTTCCCGGCGCGGCGGAAGGAGGCCCCGCCAGGGCCCAGCCCGGCTCCTGCCGCAACCCTCGGCTCCCATTCCCGTCGTACCTGCAGGGTGGGCGTTGCCATCTCATCGCCCGGTGTGGCCGCTCCAGGCGCGGCCTGTCCCGTGCCGCTCCCGGTCCCGGTCCCGGTCCCGTCCCGGCGGCAGCCGCGGGACCCACAGGACCGCCCGCCACAGCGCCCTCTGCCGCCGCCCGCCAGCACGGGGAGGCGGGGCCGGAGCCGCGACACTCCCCTCGGGGATCTGCCCAGGGAAACGCAGCGGGAAGCGTGTGCTTGGTAATGCCGCGGAGAAGCGTTAGTAACCGGGGGGAGCCTGCAGCGTGGCCAAGCAGGGCAACAGNGGGGGGGGGGGGGGGGCTGTGCCCACTGCTGAGCCCCTCAAACCCACCATGCTGCCCTAGCTGCTCCCACTCTGACAGACTCCCCAGACCCCTCCCCAGCATCTCCANCCCCAGGCAAGGGGAGAAAGTACAAAAAGCAAAAGTGCATCAATCTACATGTCCTGCCCCAAACCCCCAGCGACCTGTGAGCCCCCCAAGTAGCTCCAGGGGGCACAGGCTGCAGCGTGGAGAGGCTGTGGGGCAGCACAGCTCAGGGGCAATGGCTGGGGGCACGCCCCAGGCACCCCCTCCCCAGCCCCTCCACCCAGGGCAGCAGAGACACAACGGTTTGTTTTGTGGCTTTGGGAGCTTTTGGGGGCTCAGTTCTGCACCCTGAGGGCAGCAGCTGGGAGGAGTGGGGAGGGGGTGAGCCCTGCCTGCACCCCAGGGCTCAGGACAGCCCCTTCTGTATCCATGAGCACCCCAAGAAGATGAGCATGTCCTCCCCACCCTGAAAAGGGCAAGGGCACCCCATGCTACAGCAATGGGGGGGACACGCCCACAGCCCACCCCATGTGGGGACAATGAGCCCCCTCTTTCTGGGGGGGTCAGGGAGAGCACTGGGTCCCCAAACACAAGTGGTGGAAGCACTGGGGGGGTTCCCCTAGGGTGGAGGTCATCAGGCTCTCCCCCCTCCAAGGCACAGGTGGTGAGATCAGCGATGGCTTCAGGCCCAGGGGGATTAAAGCTGGTGTCTGTGCCCCCCACCCCAGCACTGGGGGTGGACTGGGACCACAGGGATGGAGCAGGAGAGGCTCACNTGCCCACTGCTGAGCCCCTCAAACCCACCATGCTGCCCTAGCTGCTCCCACTCTGACAGACTCCCCAGACCCCTCCCCAGCATCTCCATGTGCAATGCTGGGAATCAACCACCCCCCCCACCCCATAACACCCCCACCCCCGTGAGTAAGACTCAGAGAGCCCAGCAAAGGTGATCTGATATAAATAGCACTTTACAAAGAATACAAAAATAGAAGAGGGCATGTTGTTTTGGGGGCAGTGAGGGTGGGAGGANCTGTATCCATGAGCACCCCAAGAAGATGAGCATGTCCTCCCCACCCTGAAAAGGGCAAGGGCACCCCATGCTACAGCAATGGGGGGGACACGCCCACAGCCCACCCCATGTGGGGACAATGAGCCCCCTCTTTCTGGGGGGGTCAGGGAGAGCACTGGGTCCCCAAACACAAGTGGTGGAAGCACTGGGGGGGTTCCCCTAGGGTGGAGGTCATCAGGCTCTCCCCCCTCCAAGGCACAGGTGGTGAGATCAGCGATGGCTTCAGGCCCAGGGGGATTAAAGCTGGTGTCTGTGCCCCCCACCCCAGCACTGGGGGTGGACTGGGACCACAGGGATGGAGCAGGAGAGGCTCACCACCCCTGCCCCAGGGCAGCTGTCCTGTCATGGTCCTGGTGGCTCTCGGGGTGGAGAGTCCAGCCCCAACAAGGCACTGGTGGGGCAGGAGGGGCTGGGGGAAGCCCCTGCACGCTGCCCAGCTGGTTGCTGGTGAGGGGAGGCAGGAGAGGGGCCAGGAGCACCTATGCCAGCAGCCCCATGCGGGTGACTTTGGCTGAGAGGAAGGTGTGCAGGACGAAGACGATGGGCTTGGGGCAGGAGTGCAGGTCCAGTGCCTGGGGGGAGATGGAGAGTAGAGTCAGACCCCCCCTCCACTGGCACCCCAAACCTCCCCCGGGGGGGAGCATCAGGGCTGGGGGCTCCCAGCCAGCAGTACCCAGCAGGTCCAAGCTGTTGGGATGCTGCAGGGATGGGGAGAAAGGAGGAGCCACCCCCTTAGGAAAGATGCTCTCCACCCCAAAATCAAGGGGGTGAGTCCAGCTGCCCCCTCCTCACCAGCTCCCCCTCAGGGCCCCCGAAATCCAGGTAGAGGGTCCTGATGCCATCATCTGCTGACATCTTCAGCCTCTCGTAGGGGTAGCGGAAGAGGACACTGCTGCTGCTGCTGCCTGGCTCCTCGTGGCAGATGGTGAAGCCACTCTCATAGTGGATGGAGAGCTGCACCTCCTGCCCCCGCAGCGTGCAGCCTGCAGCCACAGGTACTGCTCAGCCCCACTGCCCCCCCAGGGTCACCTCACCCTGCTGGGGAGGGAAGCGAGGAGCCCCGGGGGATCCCCCCCACACCCTGCAGCCCTCACTCACCCACAGTCACCTCCCTGATGAGCTCAGCAGCAGCGTGGCAGCCCTGCACCAGGACGCGTGTCCAGGAGGAGAGGTCGCGGTGTGTCTCCACGCGGAAGATGTGCATCTCCACACCCTGGCGAGAGCCTGTCCGCGTGGCAAAGGTGAGCTCCGAGCCCAGGGCAGGGGAGCGGCGACCTGAGCCTGAGTGCACCAGCCTGGATGGGGTAGAGGGGAAGGAACGGACAGAGGAGGGGGTCAGGGGCATGACAGCACCACACCAGCACCGTGCCACTCCATGCCCATCCAGCAAAACCCAGCAAGAGATCCTGCTCCAGGGAGAGGCAGAGCCGAGGCTGGATGTGGCCAAAGGGGAGCTTAGGATGACTCCAGCTGCCCCCCCAGCCCACCTGGTAGCCACCAGCGGGTAGCTGTGGCAGGGGGAGGCCCAAGCATCCCTGGTCCAGGGCATGCCATCGTAGAGCAGCAGGTCCTTCTCTGTCACTGCCATCAGCACTGGCCGCCACTGCTGCCGGCCCCCGTCCAGGCGCTCCTGCCAGGGACACGAGGCCAGGGTGAGGGGCACCCTGCTCCCTGCACCCACAGCTCTGCACTGCCAGCAGTGCCCAGGGAAAGCTGTGTGAGCTGCTGCCAGAGGGGGATATCCTGGCAATCTGAGCTGGGAGCAGCCCTGTGGAACCTGAGCTTGTCCTGCTGCCTGGGCAGGCTGTGGCTCGCGGGCAGTGGATTCATGGAGAAGTGAGAGGATGAGGAGAGTCTCCAGCTGGGAAATCCCAGTGGGAGAAAAGGGGTAAGGGCATGGGAAGTGCTGCCTTCACCAGGGTGCAGCTGGGATATGGGAGAGCAACTAAGCCCAGTGCCCAGGCTGGTGGCAGGGCTCTCCAGCTGCACCCACAACCCTGCTGGCAGTGCCATCCCCAAGGACAGTGCCAGGCAATGCCTGTCCCCAGAGCAGCATTGGCATCACACCCCATTGGCACATACATACCTGCTCGGCCAGCCAGGCGATGTGCTTGACCTCCCTGCCAGGGGCCGTGGCCCCACCGGTGCCCAGCATGGCATTGAGCTCTGCCAGGACCTGGGGGAGCAGGGCAGTGATGTTGGCATGCAGAGCTGTGAACCACGAGTGAGCTGTGGCCGTGTCCTTGCAGCGCAGGATCAGGGTGTTGCGGCTGTCCGGGGAGTGCAGCTCGATCAGCCTGCGACGAGATGGCAGTGCTGGCACCTGGCTCAGTGTGTGCCTGCCACTGCCCAGCCCAGCAAACTGCCTGCCCTGCTTTGGAGCTCCAGCTGGGCCAGGCAGCTGCCAACACAGCCTGCTCCCAGCCCTGCTGCCAGGCAAAGGCAGGGGGATTTGCAGGGCATCCCTTTCCACAGGCAGAGGAAGCTACCAACCACCTCACAGCAGTGTGCCCAAGGAAGCCAACAGCCTCCTGGCTTGGAGCAGGAAGATTGTGGCCATCAGGACTAGGAAAGGGATTGTCCCCCTGGGCTTAGCAGTGGTGAGGCTACCCATTGAATCCTGGGTTCAGTTTTGCGCTCCTCTCTCCCAGAAGGACATTGAAGTGCTGGATAATGGCTGGACTTCATCTTAAAAAAGTCTTTTTCCAACCAAAACCATTCCATGGCTCTCTGACCTTAACCACCAGGCTGGGGAGAGGACACAGGCAGCCCCTGCCCTCACCTGTTCTCCAGGTCAGGCATGCTGAGGTTCCTGGCAGCGAAGCACATCTTCAGCGGGATCACTTTGCGGTCCCGAGGTCCCTGGTGCTGGGGAGAGCCTGAGTCCTCGCTGCCACTGAGGCTGGGGGACTGTGGGGCAGCCCCTTCCCAGGGCAGGTCCGACACCAGCGAAGGCTTCTTGATGTAGGGAGTCACCTCCCGCATGAACTTCACTGGGGAGGGGAGTGGAGAGGACACGTTAGGGCTGGGCAGGGGTGCTGCACCATGAGGATGCTCTAATCATGGACCCAAAGCTTACATGGGCTCTCAGCCAGCCCTGGGGAGGCTGTGAGACCTCTCCCAACACAGCCCACACCCCAGGGAGCTGAACTTGCCCCCTGCACTCATGCCACAGACAGGCATCAGGAAGGGGGTACCCCTTCTTCTCACTGCCAGGGTGGGTGCAGCAGCCCTAGGGACCGGCACACAGCTAGCTGGTCCCACCCTGCCCTGAGATGGAGGTGTCCCAAGGAAAGGACGAGTGCTGGCGGCTCATCCGCGTTAGCGGCTGCCGGCATCGGAAAGAGGAGGCGGCCCAGCACAATGGGGCCGGGCAGGAGGTCAGCCTGCAGCCCCATCCTGAGCTGCCAGGTCCACACCGGCCAAGCTTCCCGGAGAGCTGACCCCATGCTGCCACCCGTGCCGGCAAGAGCAGGAGGAGGAGAAGGGTTTGCAGCCAGGACATCCCGGCTCCATGCTCCTCTCCAGGCAGGAAGGAAGGAGGCACCGGCTCCTATTCCCCCTGGACCATCCCTCCCCAACCACCACTCAGCCCAAGCAAAGAGCCCCGGCGAGGTGCCAGCACCCCAGAGCCCACCCCAGCGCCGGGTGGGGGGAGCAGGACCCACAGAGAGCTCCCCAGCAGCGAGTCACCCAGCTCGGGGACAGCCAACGCCTTCAAGATGTCAGGGAGCGTCAGCTGAGGCTGCTGCCAGAGAGCAGGGATGAGGCTGCTGGGACAGGACGCGGGGCCAGGCAGGAAAGTTGTGAGCGAGCCAGGCTGCTGGACCCCCGCCCGGACACGGCTCCCTGGCTGCACGCATGCCGTGAGCTCCCCGAAAGGAGGAACGTGCTGGGAACAGCAACGTCCACACCCTGGGGCAGCAGCAGGGAGTTACAACCAAACAACAAGAAGACAAAAACCCCAAACAAGCTCTAATCGGCCATGAAAGGAAGCTCCCTGCTGCTCGGGGAAAGTGTCTGCAGAGCAGCCAGGCCACCAGCCCAACGGTGCTGTGCTGGAGCATGAACAACCACAGCAGTGCCCTGGGCCTGCTCTTGGGTGGTTATGCCGCTGCTGCACCTCATGGTCCAGCGTTTGCTATAGCCCAGGGCTTGCAGGCTGCAAATCCTCCAGCCATGGAGGTCAACAGCTGCCTGTGGCACGGGCACAGAGATGCTGGCAAGGATGAGGAGTAGGCAAGGAGATGGCAGTGGGGATGGGGAGTGAGCAAGGAGATGGCAGTAGGGATGGGGAGTGGGCAAGGAGATGGCAGTAGGGATGGGGAGTGGGCAAGGAGATGCTAGTGGGGAAAGGGAATGGGCAGGGAGACACTGGTGCAGATGGGGAGTGGGCAGGGAGGTGCTGGTGGAGATGGAGAGTGGGCAGAGAGATGCTGGTTGGGATGGGGAGTGGGCAGGAAGATGTTGGTGGAGATGGGGAGTGGGCAGGGAGATGCTGGTGGAGATGGGGAGTGGGCAGGGAGATGCTGGTGGAGATGGAGAGTGGGCAGAGAGATGCTGGTTGGGATGGGGAGTGGGCAGGAAGATGTTGGTGGAGATGGGGAGTGGGCAGGGAGATGCTGGTGGAGATGGGGAGTGGGCAGGGAGATGCTGGTGGAGATGGAGAGTGGGCAGAGAGATGCTGGTTGGGATGGGGAGTGGGCAGGAAGATGTTGGTGGAGATGGGGAGTGGGCAGGGAGATGCTGGTGGAGATGGGGAGTGGGCAGGGAGATGCTGGTGGAGATGGAGAGTGGGCAGAGAGATGCTGGTTGGGATGGGGAGTGGGCAGGAAGATGTTGGTGGAGATGGGGAGTGGGCAGGGAGATGCTGGTGGAGATGGGGAGTGGGCAGGGAGATGCTGGTGGAGATGGAGAGTGGGCAGAGAGATGCTGGTTGGGATGGGGAGTGGGCAGGAAGATGTTGGTGGAGATGGGGAGTGGGCAGGGAGATGCTGGTGGAGATGGGGAGTGGGCAGGGAGATGCTGGTGGAGATGGAGAGTGGGCAGAGAGATGCTGGTTGGGATGGGGAGTGGGCAGGAAGATATTGGTGGAGATGGGGAGTGGGCAGGGAGGTGCTGGCCCCCCGCTGAATTTGCTGAGGCAAGCATGGCAGGCTGGGGACGTGCTGCCACGAGGAGCCTGTCCTTGCTGCGGGCAGCAAACGAGTTAATATTAGCCTCCTGCCACGCTGATCCCGGGATTACCGCCGGCCCGCGCACCCCTAATCCTGCTGCCTGGCCAGGCAGCACACAGCAGTGCTGGGGGCAGCAGCAGCTCCTGCCATGGGGCTGCTCAGCAGATGTTTGCCAGATGTTGGCAGCTGCCTCCAGCACCAGCCACCAGCCCGGTGACCTCTGGCCAGCCCCTAGCAGGGCTCCAAGCCCTGCAGTGCCAGTGCTGAGCTCCACTGGGGCATGGCCACCACCTCACCCAAGTCTGGGAATGCTGAGAGACCCCAGAGTCTGGAAGGCATGGAGGCTGAGGCAGACAGCTGGTGATGTGGGAGCCAGAAGCATGGGCTCAGCAAGACCACAGCCATGCTGGTGGCTCTCAGCAGTGCTTGGGACCACCAGCCAGCTGCTGCTAGGCTGTGCCAGCTTGATCACCATGGGATGGATGCTACTATGTCTGCTGGTGGGGATGGCACCCCACCTTTGAGGGGATGCAGCTATGGCCCATGCAGGAGCATGGAGCCACCCGTGTCAGTGGTGGGCCCAAAAGTGGCAGCAGGGTGGTGGCACCTGCAACCATCTCTTCTGCTTCTGGTGAGCTGCTGGCCGGGTCACGGCCTCCCTGACACAGCCGCTGCCACCACGCCTACGTGCTCACCACAGAGGAAACCCAGCCACTGCCTGCACCCCTCAGCCCCAGCTGCTGCAAGGCTGCTGCAAGGCACTGCCTGCTTAGCATTAGCCTCGCCGGGCTCGAGCCCCTCTTCACCATCTGCATAGCATTGGTCCAGCATGGGGCTGGAGCCTTCTCCTGCCACCAGCAGCCAGAGAGGACACACCGAAACGGTTTCCCCATGGTAGCAGATGGGTCAGCCACCTCTTGCAAGCAGCCTTCCCCTGTGCCTGGCCAGCCCCTGTGCCTGCCAGCACTGCCCACAGCTGCCCTGCAGAGGCGGAAGGGCTCCCTTCCCCCAGCGTGCTGTGGGCCTGAAGGCACCTCGGGAGGAAGATGCCCAGTGTGGGTCCCTGCAGCCAAACCCAATGCCCAAGGCAGGGGTTGACAACCCCAGCCCTGGCTGCTCCACCACCAGCCAAGGGCCCAAGCAAAGCCCTGGCACATGCCAAGGTGGTCACACCTCCAGGGGATGTGAGCAGGGACAGGGCAGGATGGTGCAGTCAAGGTCTCCTGCCAGCTCCTCTCCCCTGCCCACAGATGCCAGCCAGTCACCGGATGGTCCTGCCCAGCTGTGAGACAAGCAGCCCTGACACCAGTGGGACGGGAAGGGAAGGGAAAGGAAAGGAAAGGAAAGGAAGGGAAGGGGTGGCTGCCATGGCACCCATGGCAGAAGCAAGAGACAAACATGCCGTGGGGCTGGAGCTCCTGTGGGACAGGATCAAACAGCCAAGATGGGAGTGAGAGGACGGATACCGGATACGGTGGGGAGACTATGAATCTGGCACAGAGTCCTGCCTGCCATGGTGACCCTGACCTGCTGGGTGTCAAACACCAAACCCAACACCACAGCTCCACCTCAGCCCCATAGCCAAGCCACACAGAGCCACCCTGTGCCGGGTTGTGGCTGTGCCAGGGAGCCCACCCACGTGCCATGGTGGTGGGAGCCAGCAGGCAAGCAGGAATGCCTGTCACTGTCATCAGCTGGGCACAGGCAACCAAGCCAAGTGCCCATCCACAGGGCAGCACACAGCCTTGCCATGATGCCAGGACACTGTGTGTGACACTGTGGCCCTGCATAGACCACTCTGTCCCACAGCACAAGGAGTTTGTGTCCTGCCAGCTGCCCAGGACGTGGCACCCCATGGCAGGAGCCCCTGTGCCACGAGCCACTGGGCCAGGCAGGTCCTGCCCGAGCTTGTCGAGCTGCCGGGAACAGGTCGGGCAGGAGCCAGTGGCTGTGCCAGGACAGCCTGGAGCTGGCTGTGCCACGGGCATGGAGCCCATGAGGACACAGAGCCCATGGGGACACCAGCAGAGCCTAAACCCACAGCCCTCCCTGGGGACTCGGGGGGGCACAAGCACCCACCCCGGGGGCTCTGTCCCCAGAGATGGGGGACACTCTGTCCTAGGGGGGACAATGCAGCCAGGGGACCCCAGCTGTGTCCTGAGGGGACAGTCAGCAGAGATGGCTCAACCCTGTGCCCAGCTGGGGGAAGCCCCTGTCCCGTCAAAAGCAGCGTGGGGACACCCCTGTCCATATGCCAGCTGGGGGCACACCGGGACCCAGCACCGGAGCTGGGGGCTCTGAGGGGTGACACAGAGGGATCGGGGGAGTGGGGTCCCGCAACCGGAAAACGTGAGGTCCGGGAGCCCGGTGACAACGGCAGGAGTGTGTTATGGCACCCGGTAACAGGATGGAGAGAACACTCGGTAGAGTAGGGAGTGAGCACCGGGGGCCGGTACCGGGGAAGTGCGGGGCGGGGTAAAGTGGTGGTGGGGGTTTAGTTGTTACCTTCGAGGATAACTTCCCTCCCGGCTCTCTTCAGCGCCTGGACGGCTTGATCGTGGGTAGCATCACGGAGATCAACACCGTTAACGGCGAGGATAGCGTCGCCCAACCGGAGAGCCCCACTCCGTTCCGCCGCCAGTCCCGGGAAGATCCGTGAGATGAGCACCGGCATCCGATTCTCCCGTCCTCCCTTAATGCTAATCCCCAACCCTCCCGCCTCCGCTTTCACCACCCGCACTCTCCTCACGCAACCAGGAGCCGCCGCCGCCGCCTCCGCGTTGCCGTTGACCACACCGTTAACTACTGCCGCCTCGCCGCCGCCGCCACCGCCTCCCGGTTCCGCCGTTAAACTCAACGTTTCCCCGCTCAGCTCCGCCGCTACCCGCACCCAACGTTCCCGCAGAAGCAGCTCTAACAGCCCCGTTTTGCCCGCGCGGGTCCACACGGCCATGCCGCTGCCGCCGCTGCCGTCGCCGCGAACCGGGGAGAAGGGGCGTGACCTCATTGGGGGAGGAGAGGGAGGCGTGGCCAATCAGTCACGCCCCCCGCCCGCATGGCGCGTTGTGATAGGCTGTGGGCTGAGGAGGGGGCGGTGCTGAAAAGCCCCTCCCCATCCCTCCGACGCGACCAATGGCGCGAGGGCTGCCGCTGCTGCGATTGGTCGCGCTGGAGGGATGGGAAAGGAAGCCACGCCCCCGCTTGCTTTCGCGCCACGCTCGCCATTGAAAGCCTCAATTAGCTCGTCTCTAGCCCTCGGGCAGCGAAGCTGGGGAAGGGTCTAGAGCACAAGTGTGCTGAGGAGCAGCTGAGGGCACTGGGCTTGCTTAGGCTGGAGAAGAGGAGGCTCAGGGGAGATCTTCTCACTCTCTACAACTCCCTGCAAGGAGCTGAGCCAGCTGGGGGTTGGACTCTTCTCCCAAGGAACAAGAGGAAACAGCCTCAAGTTGCACCAGGGGAGGTTTAGGTTGGATATGAGGACCAATTTCTTCCCCAAAAGGGTTGTCCAGGCCTGGCCCAGGCTGCCCAGGGAGGTGCTGGAGTCACCATCCCTGGATGGGTGGAAAAACCCTGGAGCTGTGGTGCTGAGGGACATGGCTTAGTGGTGATTGGGTAGCATTAGCTTAACAGTTAGACTTGATGATCTTACAGGTCTCTCCCAAGCAAAATGACTCCATGATTCTAAGGACAAGCCCATCGCCATACAGAACAGTGAGGTTTATTCCTATAGCACCCAAGGAAAACCACACACACGCGCACACACACACACACACAATTTCCATGGCCAGAGCATCTTGCTCTGCTTTCAGGTGCCAAATTTCTTCTTCTGGATGGGCAGGGGCAGCTGGGTCTTGAAGTCCATGATGGGCCTCTCCACCATCACCAGGCAGTTCTCATCCAGCAGATCAGCAAAGAGCAGGGGCTGTGGGGCAGGGAGAGGGCAGGAGGTGACAGCACAGGGCAGGGAGGGGCAGGAGATGGCTGTCCTGCAGCAGGGACACTGCTCAGGCTGTGTGCTGCAGGAGCTGCTGAGCAAGCAGAGCCCATGACATCACAGCAAGTGGCTGCATTGTGACAGGGACTCAGACTGAGCTCTGCTCTGCTGCTTTGGTGTCCTGCACTGGGAGTGACTGGGCACAGGGGTCAGAGGGACCTTGGGCACACAGCCAGCAACACTGGCACCCACCTGGAACTTCTTGCAGATCTTGAAGGCATGGAGCTGCCGCTGCCGGGCAGTCTCTGGGAGCTGCTTCAGGGTGCTCTGGTTCATCAGGAGGGCACTGTTGTCTGGCAGGGGCTGGAAGGAGAGAGTACAGCTTGTGTCAGCACTGCCTGGACCACCACCACCTCAGTGCCATGCACCTAGAGGGGATGGGGACCTCCAGGCTAAGGAGATGCCCTGGGCACTAACCCAGCCCCCTCAACCAGCCACAGGGGCTCACCAGGGACTTGTCGAGGACACAGAACATGTAGGTGTCATGGAGCAGGATGTGGGAGGGCTTCTTGGGGTTGAAGGTGATGTGGGTGATGGGCGAGTCTCTCTCCAGCCAGACCTTGTGCAGCCCACACCTCTGCACCGTGCGACTCCAGGCTGTGTACTTCTTCTCAGGGATGCTGAACTCAAACAGCTGGAGAGGTGGGAGAGGAAAGATGGGGCTGCTCATGAGGTCTGCTCCTCCCTGGCACCACCCCTGTACAGCCCCAGCTCTGGCCAGGCCACGAGTGCTGCGTGGGGACTGTGAGAGGCAGGCAGGTTCCTGTGCCTGCCCGCAGCTGTGGCTCTCCTGCAGCCAGGGAGAGAGCCATGGGGAAGGGGCCAGGGCCATGAGGGCTGTGAGCAGGAGAGCTCCTACCTGCTGGTCCGAGTAGGCGATGACGAGGTTGTTGGTGCCAGGATGGATGGCAATGGCTGTCACTGCGCAGTCATAGGTGGGCACTGTGCAGTGATGCTGGGAGGCAGGAGGACAGTGCTGATGGAGCAGCTGGGGCCGCCACCACCCCTCACCCCCTCCTTCCCACACATCCCCCCCCAGCTCTTCTCCAGGAACACAGTGATTGCTGCCAGGGAGGGGACCTACAAGCCAAGCCCACCATCACCCAGCCCCCCCAGGGCAGGAGGGGTCATTCCTGCTCCTACCTTGAAGCATTTCAGGTTGTAGATGTGGATCACCCAGTCCCCACTGACTGCAGCCACCCAGTGCCCGTCTGTGCTCGATGCCAGCAGGTAAACAGCCTCAGAGCAGCCTGTGGAAACATCCTCACCAGCTCCAACAGGTGCTGGAACCCCAAACCCACCCCAGGGGACATCCAGACCTGTATCCCCCCTGCCAATTTGGGCACCCTGCTCCCCCAGGCCATCAGAGTGGCACAAACACAGGGCAGAGGCTGCTGGGGTGAGCAGAAGGACCCAGCTCCCCCCCAGCCCAAACCTGAGGGTGGTCGAAGTGTCTGCAGGAGTTTGCAGCCTCCTGGCTCCAGCAGCTGGAGGACATGGACAGAGCCTTGAGCAGAGGCGATGAAGAGGCTGCTGGAGTCAGAGGAGAACTGCAGCTGGTAAGCTGGGAGCAGCAGCTTGGGCACTTTGTGGACCTTGAAGGGGAGAGAAAGCAGGGTGGCAGTGGCAGGTGGCTGCTGGCCGTGCCAGCTCCCAGGAGCTGAAGGGCACCCCTCAGCCTCCTCACCTTCTTGATGCTGATGCTGTTGCCTTCCTGCTGCACTCGGTAGAGGTGGAAGCGGGAGGCTGTGCAGTAGCTGACCCAGCTGCCACAGGGTGAGACACAGCTGCAGTAGATGTGCTCCGGACCCTGGAGCACACAGACGGGCTGAGCAGGGCCTCTCAGATCCCTCAGCAGCCTGGCAGACACAGCTCAGCTGCCAAAGGGAGAGCAGTGGAGCAAGCACCATGGAGGACACCCCCGCCCCAGCCCAGCCTTACCTTGCTCTTGAGCTGCACGAGGTGCTCAGGCATGCGGCACAAGGGAAGGACCTCACCATCCTTTCCTGGGACAAGAAACCACACAGGGCATCAGGGATACTTGGGAAAGCACATGGGTCCTGTTGAGCAACTGGGGAGTAGTGCCCAAGGAGTGGCAGGGCTGTGTCCAAGCACACACCATGCTGGGAAATGCAGCTTGGCCTGTGGCTCTCATCTGTGTCCCAGTCCCAGCCCTGCAGGACTGTGGGGAGGAAAGGGTCTGGGCTAAACCACCCCTCCACTGCCCAAGCAACACCACAGTTCATGCCCCAAATCTTCTGCCAGCTCTGCCACATGGCTCACACCACAGAGCTGAGCCTTGCAACTCACCAGTCTCCTCGGTGGAGCCAAGTCTCCAGAGCTCCAGGTGCTGGGAGAACTGGAAGAGGAGCAGCCGGGCTTTCCTGGCACAGGAGACGAGGCGTCGCTGCGGGCAGACAGGGCCAGGCTGACATGAACCCACAGCCTGGCACAAAGGCTTGGGCCAAAGCTGAAAAGCCCTGGGGTGCTGGAGACTCCGGGGTGGGGAACGAGTCAGGTCCCATGGGATGGGAACCCAGAGATGGAGACCCAGTAGGACCAGCAAGACAAGCTTCTCAACTTCTATCTGCTCCGTGGCAGGAGCCTCCAGACACGCCAGTGCCAGGGAAGGGATCTGGTAGGGCAGGGAGGGCCAGCCTTCTCCCTCAGGAAGAGCCAGCCCTGGCAGCCTGCCTCACCAGGCATGAGACCCTGTGCAGAGCAGCACTCACGTGGGGGAAGGTGAACTTGCGGAGCACTGCATCGTAACCTTTCCTCTGCATCTTCTCCATCAGCGGGCGGATCACCAGCTGGGCATCCAGGCCTGGAAGCCAAGCAGAATTCAGCCAAACAGGTCCTGACAGGAGAGCCCAAACCCCTCCTGGTGACGGCAGCTGGTCCTACCTCCGGAGATGAGAGCCGTTGAGCTGTGAGCCACGGCTCGCACGTCGTGGGTGTGATGCTGGAAGGGCTTGGTCCGCACCCAGCGCTTCTCCAGGCTGCCCACCTTCACTGGCAGCAGCTGCAACTGGTAGGTGGCCCCAGTTGAGGTGCCCACAATGATGCTGTCCTCCTTCTGGAAAGGGGAAACAAGGGATGGGGTTTGCAGGTGCAGAGTGGCACCTCACTCCCAGCCCTGCCCAAGCATCTCCGGCCCAGCACACAGGAGCCCAGATCATCCCTGGCTGCCCGGGGAGGACTCAAGGGGACTCACCCACCTCTGACACAGCCAGTGAGAGGACAGCTGAGGTGCTGACAGTGTGAGACTCCAGCAGAGTTCCTTGCTCCCAGTCCCAGAACTGCACCCTCCCAAAGGAGTCCGAGGTGACAACGGTGCCACTGGAGAGGAAGGCGATGCTCCACACGATGCACTCGTGCTTCACCTTCTGCACGTGGTAGTTCACCATGATTGTCTGCACCATATGGCCTGGGAGGAGGGAAAGAGGATTGGGCATGGCAAGGGGATGCCTCCAAAGCAGGGAACAAGGGCCAGGCCAGGCTCAGCCCTCAGGGTGTCAGTTACCTGAGGAGACATCAAACACACGGAAGATGTCAATGGAGCCAGCTGCTATGTGAGAGTCTGACGGGTGCCAGGAGAGGCACAGGATGCGGCCTGTGAGGAAGGAAGCTCTAGGTGTGACCTTGTGGATGCAGTCAGCAGGACCAGGGCAGCCAAAAAGGACAGAGGGATGGTGCCACCACAGCACCGAGCCCTCCTTGACTCACCTTTCCTCCTGTCCAAGTTCCTCTCAAACTGGATCCCTCCAGGCACGACTTGGAATAGCTTAACAGAGCCATCCTCACAGCCGATCTGCAGAGGGTCAGGGGGAGCCCTTGAGGGACATGGGGACCCTCACCCTCTGCTCCTTCCCAGGGCTGGGAGAGCCATCCCGGTGTGTTTCCCATTCCAGTGCCGGCTGCACTCACCGCCAGCTGCGTGCCACTGCTGTTGGCTGCCATGCTCCAGATGGCTCCTCCGCCACCGTCAACCGAGCAGGACACGCAGAGCCGGGCCAGGTCGTACTCGGCGATGTTGCCGCTGAGGCCAGCACCGAAGAGCCGATCTCCCACCGTCCAGCACAGTGCTTCCACCGAGCGGGCCTCGTGCCCGGGGATCACCTGCGGAGGGATGCCCGTTAGCCCGCTGCACGGCTCGGTATGGCCCGGGACAGCCTGCTATGGATCAGTACCACCTGGCATGGCCCAATACAGCTCTGTACAACCCTGTATGGCTTTGTACAGCTTGCTACAATCCGGTATGGCCAGATACAACCCAGTACGGTTCCATACGGCCAGATACAACCCAGGTACAGCTCTGTATAACGCTGTATGGCCCACTCTGGCTCGGAATGGCTGTGTACAATCCGTTATGGCTAAGTCTGGTTCGGTACAGCCCAGTACAGTTCGGTATGGCATGTACAGTCTGCTACAGCTCAGTCCAGCCAAGTACGGCTGAGTCTGGCTCGGTCCAGCCAGGTACGGCTCAGTCCGGTTCCGTACGGCCAGGCACGGCTCAGTCCGGCTCGGTACGGCCCGTCCCGACCCGCTCACCTTCTCCTGGAAGTAGTTGGCGGCGAAGTTGTAGATCTCGACGGCACCGTCGGTGCGGGCCAGGGCCAGGCGTGCTCCGCGGGGCTGGCAGGCCAGGCAGCGCACCCCGGCCGGTACCAGACCGAAGAACCGCACCCGGTGCACCTCGAACTCCCCCATCTCGCCGCCGCCGCCGCACCGGGCGCCGGTCCGCTCCCGGTTCCGCTCCCGCTCCGCCCCGCTCCGGCCCCACGTGCGCGCGGCACCCCCGGAACTGGAAGCAGCTCCTCCCGGTGGAGGTGGAAACCGGAATCGGAAGCGGGAGCGCGGCGGGAGATTCGGCAGCTGCCGGGAGGTGGCTCCGGGCCGGAGCGGGAGAAGGGACACCGGGACCCTAGGGTCTCGGGGGGAGCGGGAAGCGGCGGCGGGAGGGGCTCAGCTCGCAGAGCAGCGCGGACAAGGCTGCCCCGGACCGGCCTCGATCCACCGGTACCGCTGGAGGGCACCAGCGCCCCGCGCTACGGCGATGCACCGGGCGGGCGGCGGGGATCGCGGCGGGTGTCTGGGAATGGGATGGCTGCAAGGGCTGGGGAGAGGGGGTAGGAGGGTCTGGGGGGGGTCTGTGGGGAGGAGGTACTAGCCATGGGAGAGCTGCAGCACCCAAAGGTGCCTCTGAGCCTGGGAATCTGTGGTGCTGTAGAGCCCAGAGGTGGGTCTGGGGTTCTCTGGGGCCTGGCGAGATAAAGGGGGGAATCTGGCCATGGGGAGGACCAGGGAGGAGGTGGCATGGGGCTCCCATCCCAGCACAGCTTGCCCTGTCTCCACCCCACGCTGACCATGTCTCTCTGATACTTCGCAGGGTCTAGAGCATGGTGCAGATTGTCATCTCCAGGTGAGACCACCACAGGCTGTGGAGCTGCAGGGAAGGGCTGGATCCTGCCCCTGGCAGTGCCTGGATCCATACCCAAGGCCCCAGCTTGGAGCCACTGGGTGCAGCTGCCCCTCTCTCCCTCTCTTGCAGCAAGGGTGCTGGAGGCCTGGCCCAGTGGGTGCTGGTGGAGCTGCAGGGTGAGGTTGAGCCCCGGCAGGGTGGAGGGCTGGCAGGGAGCCTCCTGGGAGACCTGCACTATACCCACGAGGTGAGGCAGCCTGCTGGGGAAGCAGCCCTGGCAGCCAGAGCCCTACCTACCCTCACTCTTTGCCTCTTGCTTTTCTCCCCAGGGCATCCCTGTGCTGATCGTGGGCCACCACATCCTCTATGGGAAGGTAGTGCAGCTGGAGAAGCCTTTTGCTGTCCTGGTGAAGCAGGTAGCCAGTGAGCCCAGCACCACAGAGCCACACACCAGCTACACAGTCACTGCCCTCATCAAAACCAAGCTCCTCTTCAAAACTCGCCCCAAGCCCATCATCACCAACGTCCCCAAGAAGGTGTGAGGACTCAGGCTGGTGCCACAAGCTCCACTCTGCTGCCAGGCAGCTCTGGGTGTTATGGCGTGGCGAGGTGGAGGGCCAACCTTGGCCTCACCCTCAATAGAAGGCTCTAGGAGCAGCTCAGGGTGCTGGATTCTGCATCTGGGCACCCAGAGCCCTTCCTGGGCCACTTGTCCCCCCTGAAATGACTCAATTTCTGGGAGCTGCCAAGTTCTGAGGCACAAACTGGAGCTCTGGAGCACAAACCCTGCTGCCATCCCAGCCAAGATGGGTCCTGCTGGACAGGACTGTCCTGCTTTGTCCCCTCCCCCCACACACACACAGCCCCTTTTCTCTGTGCAAGTCTTTATTTCAATAAAAACCATCAGGATATAAAAAACAGACTTATTTTTCTCCAAAATATGAAAAACAAACCCCAGACAGGTTAAAAAATAAATAGATTTACAAACCATTAGCAATGAGTACCAAAGAGCTACAAAAGTCTCCTAAAAATCCTCGTATTAAATTAAACAAAATGATCTCAAAGCTCAAGTGTAGAAAGGGTGGGTTTTGTTTCTAAAGCCCTGAAAAAAAGAGGGCCCAGGGTGAATTCCCCATGGAGGGGAAAAGGTTGGGAACTGGCTCTTCCTCTGCATGCCCAAGCTCCAAACTCAGATGGGGCTGTGGCTTGGCCAGAGCATCACCACAGCCCCAGTGATGCTCCAGCCAAAACATTGCCCTGGTTTCTGTGTGTCTGGATCCCCCCTTGGCTCTTTGGCAAAGCTGAAGGGAGTTGGTGCCCTCCTGGGGCAGCCAGACCCCCCAAAAGGGGCTGGAGGGAGCCCTGAGGGCTCCCCATGGGTACATGCCCGCACATACAGCAGCCATGGGGCAGAGACAGGCAGCACCAGCCAGTGGTGCTGGTGCAGGTGCCATGTGGGGCCACTTTGCCATAGCACCACGGAGGGGTGACCATGAGGTCCCCCTAAAGAAAGCACCAAAAGATGGAGGACCCAGCCACAGCAATGGGGTGAGGGGAGCCTGGCCAGCAGCACTCCGCGTGGCACGCTGGGATGATGGCACAAAGGGGACGGTGCCCAGCCTGGTGACAGGGGACCCTGGCTCAGCCTCTCCCCACTTGGCACAGGAAAATGAGAGGAAGACATAAAACAAACCAAACCAACAACAACACAGAGCAAGACTTGATCAGAAAGGCTGTGGCGGGCGTGCTCAGCACTGCCCAGCACCTGTCAGCTCGCTGCCACTCAGGAGGGGCCAGTGGTCACCCTGGCCACCCCGGAGCCCCTCGCTGTCACACCTCAGCAAAGGCCAACCCACACTGCTCCTGCCGCTTGCCACAGCGCCGGGCCACCATGGCCAGGTAGAGGGTGAGCAGGGCCACCCAGTAGCAGGCATAGAGGATGGCACCTGAGACAAGGAAGGCCACCTCAGTCTCGCTGAAGAGGTCCTGGCTGTAGGCAGTGTAGGCCAGCCCGCCCAGCAGCACTGCCACCCACACTGACACCGGCAGCAGCCCCACAAAGTTCACCACCAGGGTCCTGCGCCCCGAGGTGCCCCAGCCTGACTTGTTGATGGTGGCAATGGCAAAGATCTTGGCAGGGAGCAGGCTGGACATGTAGAGGAGGGCATAGAGGGACATGAAGATCATCTCGACGTTGCCCCGCAAGAAACAGGCATAGGTGGCCTTGATGACCCCAACCAGCTGCACCGTCAGGAGGAAGAGGAGGATGTTCCAGATGCGGCCGCGGTAGAAGAGCTGGATGACAGTGGCGATGAGGAAGAAGGGGAAGAAGCCTGTCACCACCGACTCGTAGGTCATCCAGAGGTGATGCTTGTGGAACCACAGGGCATTGTAGAGCCACTCACGGAAGTAGGACTTGCTCCAGCGGGTCTGCTGGTTGAGCCAGCGCAGGTAGCGAGTGGGTGTCTCCGTCAGGCACTTGGAGCGAGCCGTGTACTTGGTTTGGTAGCCCAGGCTGAGCACACGGTTGGTGAGGTGTCGGTCATCCCCAAAGCTACACTTGCTGCCCAGGAAGGTCTGGTGGTACCAGTCCTCGAGGAACTGCTGCAGCAGGGCGTTGCGGTACATGCCCAGGGGCCCGCTGATGCACTGCACGCAGCCGAAGTACGACTGGCACGCACGCTCCACGTTGAAGGCCATCCAGTAGCGCACGCTGCTCAGGAAGGAGATCCACGAGTCGTACTTGTTCAGGATCTGGGGAGGAGGCAGAGAACATTAGAACCACAGAATCATTGAGCTTGGGAAAGAGCTTTAAGATCATCAAGCCCAACTGTTAACCTAATGCTGCCAAATCACCACTAAATCACCTCAGCACCATGGCTTTTCAAGCCCTCCAGGGATGGTGACTCCACCATTGCCCCAGGCAGCCTGGGACAGGCCTGGACAACACTTTCCAAGGAAGAAATTGTTCCTCATGGCCAGCTTAAACCTCTCCTGGCATAATTTGAGGCTGTTTGCCGTTCTATCACTTGTTCCTTGGGAGAACACCCCAACCCCCAGCTGGCTCCAAGCTCCTTGCAGGGAGTTAGAGAGTGAGAAGGTCTCCCCTGAGCCTCCTCTTCTCCAGCCTAAGCAAGCCCAGTGCCCTCAGCTGCTCCTCAGCACACTTGTGCTCTAGACCCTTCCCCAGCTTCCTTGCCCTTCTCTGGCCACACTCCAGCACCTCTATGTCCTTCTTGGGGTGAGCAGCCCAAAGCTGAGCCCAGGATTCAAGGTGTGTTCCAGGGGAACAATCCCTGTCCTAGCCCTGCTGCCACTGACCCAAGCCAAGATGCTCTTGGTTACCTTGGCACTCTGCTGGCTTATCTCCAGCTGCTGTTGACCAACACCTCCAGGACCTTTCCTGCTGGGCAGTTTCCAGCCACTTTGCCCCAAGCCTGGAGCATTCATGGGGTTGTTGTGCCCCAAAGTCCAGGACTCAACACTTGGTCTTGTGGAACATCAGCCCCAGCACCCCTAGCTGCCTCCCTCCCAGCTAGGCTTACCTGGACATCTCCTCCGACTCCGCCGACGCGGGGGTCAGCCTCCAGGATTCGGAGCATCTCTGCGGTGCAGGCGGGGTCCAGCACTGTGTCTGAGTCACACACCTGGGGGCAGAGGGAACGTCGAGCCCCGCTCCTGCCGCCCACGCGCGCCCGGCAGACAGCCCAGCCCGGAGCCGGGCAAGCCCGAGCCACGGCCGGCGAGACGAGGCAGAGCTCCAGAGACCGGCAGGCGGTGGCAGGGAGCAGAGAGCCCCGTGCTGCCCAGCCACCACTGCCCCAGGCCACCCAACCCCACCAGGGATGGACCTGCCCTGGCCACCAACACCCCACACCAATGTGTGGGGACCTAGCATCCTGTGCAGTGCCACATAGGTTGACACCAAATCTTGACAGGGGATGTGCCAAGAAGAAGATGCAAAATTCTTGTGGGAAGCAGCACAGGCAGGGCTCGGCCCTCTCAGGCCACCCTGGTGGCACTTCATTCCTCAGATCCAATACTGGTGGCTTGGTGCTCACACACAGGGCCAGGCTCCTCCTGCAGCCCCTCCATGCAGGCACCCACATCCCCCCCACCCATGCAGCCCATGTATCCACCTGGATGTAATCCACGGAGTCTCCGAGCGCCCGGAAGGCCGTGTACATCACCTCCCGCTTCCCGCCCCACTTCTGGAGGATGCAGGAGTAGGTGTTGCCGCGCACCAGCGCCTGGACACGGGCCAGCCCTTCCCGCAGCCCAGCCTCCGTCTCCCCCTCGCCCTGTGCATGGAAGTTGCTTCTCCAGACATAGCTGCCCGAGTGCTCAGAGCCCATCACGTCGTGGAAGATGTCCAGCATGTAGGTGTCGTCGGGGCCGTTGCCATCCACCACCATCACCACTTTGAGGTCGGGGAAGGCGATGCGCTTGACGGAGCGCAGGCACTTCTTCAGGTAGTCGGGATCCTCCTGGTAGGCAGCGATGCAGATGGCCACTGAGCGGCCCAGCCGCACCGGCCGCTCCTCAGCCCGCATCCGTCGGTGCTCCAGGAAGGCAAAGAGGCTCTGGATGAAGAGGTGCAGCCCCAGGATGGCTCCGTAGAGCCCAAAGGAGAGGTAGTGCTTCTCCGTGTGGATGAACTGGTAGCCAGTGACGTAGGCAGCCAGGATACCCCCCAGCACTGCCAAGGCAAAGAGGCTGGTCCCGACAACACGCAAGGCTGTAGAGAGGCTCACTGGCATCTGGAGGGGCACCAGACAGCATTAGGGCAAGGCTGAGGGTACAGGACCTCTTGCTTGGCTCCCCAGAAGGGGAAAGCAAGGGGTAACCCCACTCATCTACTGCCCCATGGCCACCCTGTCCTCTGCTGGTCACCACTTTGGAGGTGACACCTTCTCAATGCCGAGGTGAAGGGGGTCCAGAGCATCCCACCGTGGGCAGTGCCTGCACCCAGAGCCCAGCGGGGACGCAGCTGCTCTGGGACAATGCCAGGCTGGAGGACAGGGAAGGGCATGGGGACATCAGTCACACGGCCCCAGGGCGTCCCTAGGGTGTCCCTAAGGGAGAAGGGTCCTGCCTGCACATAGCCACCCACAGCCCTCCGGTTAGCCCAAGCCCCGGCAGTGGGGGCGGCAGCGCCCGGACCCTCAGCCCACGGCAGGATGGGGACAGGCAGTGCAGGCAGCAGGGACTGCAGAGCGGCACAGCGGGGCACGGCCAGGGGGTGCGGGCAGGGGAGGGAGTGCAGGTGAGCGCGGTACGAGAGGGGAGGGGATGCAGGCAGCGCACAGAGCAGCCCCGGGGACCCCTCACCCAGCCGCCGGCAGCACCCCCCGGGGCAGACCTAATCTCACTCCCTCCCTGCCATGCCCTGCAGCCCCCAAGAGCTCCCGGCCCACCCCCCAGCCCTGGTGCAGCCGGTACCGGCTCCCTGCTCCCGGTACCGCCACAGCTGATCTCGCAGCTCCCCGGGGGCGGAGACGCCCTGAGCCAGTACCGGGAGGGAGAAAGAGGGACCGGGANGGCTGCGCTGGCACCGGCACCGGCACCACCCAGAGCTGCTGCTGCACCGGCACCAGCATCTCCCGGCCCCGGCAGCACCGGCATTGCCCCGGCAGCAGCACCAGCATCTCCCGGCCCCGGCAGCACGGGCACTGCCCCGGCAGCAGCACCAGCATCACTCAATGCCTCCTCAGCCAGAGCAGCGCTTAGCCACCTCTCTGCCACCCCTCGGGGCCACCCTGTCCCCTCACCCCACTCCTGGGGTCCCTTCTTCTGACACCTACATGCCACCTCCCTGGGGCACCATGTGTCCCCTCCATGGTTATGAGCCACTTGGGGACACCTGGGGCCTGCCCCACCCTGTCCCCATGGCCAGGGGACACCCGGGGACACCAACCCTGTGCTGGTCATATGCACTGGGCTGATGGCAAGGGGACAACCAACCCTGGGAGGAACTCTGCTGAGTCCAAAAGAGCTGCAGCCTCAGCTCTGGTCTCAAATCCAGCACTTTTGGATTCCTTGCTCTGATATGGGTTATTGTGTCCTGCTGGGCTGGGAGGTGACATGGGGACAAGGCTTGGACTCTCCTCCCAGCCTCCTTGCATGTCCTTGCAGCAGCAGCACCCCAGCCAGGTGGGTCCCCTGGCACTGTGGTGATGCCAGCTGGAAACTCTGCACCGTAGGTGCCAGAGAAGCACGTGGCAAGGAGCTGGTGAGCCCATGGACAGTGGTGACAGAGCAGGGACACACCAGGACCCTCTGGGGCTCTTCATGGCCTGGCTGAGCCTGGGAGCAGTGAGGTGTGAAACCCTGTGTGCTGGGCTCAGCCCCGGTGCCACGGTACTGTGGGGCACACGCAGGGTTCCTGTGGGTGCAGGGGTGCTCTGTGCCCACCCTGCAGCCCTTCCCGTGCCTCTCAGCCCAGCCCCACACCCTCCCCATGATCCCCTACCTTCCGGTGCCTCCGTGGCTGCCAGCCGGTGGCTGGCCGCAGGAGCACTGCCCAAGGTGGAAACCCAACTCCCTCCTCCTCCTCCAGCTCAGCCACCACCTCACCCCTCACGGCAGGAGGGCTGGATGGTGCCCTGCTAACAGCATCCAGAAAGGCTTTTCATTCCAAACCCATCCTCTGCCACTGGCAGCAGGCCCTGGGGAACCACAGCATCCCCTGGGGAGCCACAGCATCCTGGCATGTGCCATGGCACCGGCACTGGGATCCGCTGCCACAGCTCTCCCACAAGGACAATGCATTCCCTGCTGCCTGTGCACACTCGGGAGCTGCACGGTGAGGTGTGGGCCCAGCACAGGCAGCTTTGCTGGGAGTGGAGACACAGCTCAGCACCCCTAGCCTTGCTGGGAAGGGGGTGCCAGGCTCCTCACACCATCCGGTACCACATGGCATGGAGCAGCTGGGAAATGAGCACTGGAGTCTGTGCCCAGCAGGGCTGGAATCTGCCCAGGCTGGGTCCCCAAGGGCTCTGCTGTGACCCCACAGCACCCCTGTCCCCAGCCCTGCTCCCCTGCCCTGCTCCTGGTGCAGCAGTGGGGCCTGNCCGTGGCGGGGCCGGCACCGCCCGCAGCCCGCGGGGGCCCCGCCCGACACCGGCACCGGCACCGGCGGCACCACCCCCGGAACCGGCAACCGGCACCGGCACCAGCACCAACCACAGCCCGCGGGGACCCGCCCGGCACCGGCAGCACCTGGCACCGGCCCCAGCCCCGCACTGCGGGAGCGAGGAACGGCACCGGCAGCACTCGGCAGCCCGCGGCACCGGCTGCGCTGGCACCGGCACCGGCACCACCCAGAGCTGCTGCTGCACCGGCACCAGCATCTCCCGGCCCCGGCAGCACCGGCATTGCCCCGGCAGCAGCACCAGCATCTCCCGGCCCCGGCAGCACGGGCACTGCCCCGGCAGCAGCACCAGCATCACTCAATGCCTCCTCAGCCAGAGCAGCGCTTAGCCACCTCTCTGCCACCCCTCGGGGCCACCCTGTCCCCTCACCCCACTCCTGGGGTCCCTTCTTCTGACACCTACATGCCACCTCCCTGGGGCACCATGTGTCCCCTCCATGGTTATGAGCCACTTGGGGACACCTGGGGCCTGCCCCACCCTGTCCCCATGGCCAGGGGGCACCCGGGGACACCAACCCTGTGCTGGTCATATGCACTGGGCTGATGGCAAGGGGACAACCAACCCTGGGAGGAACTCTGCTGAGTCCAAAAGAGCTGCAGCCTCAGCTCTGGTCTCAAATCCAGCACTTTTGGATTCCTTGCTCTGATATGGGTTATTGTGTCCTGCTGGGCTGGGAGGTGACATGGGGACAAGGCTTGGACTCTCCTCCCAGCCTCCTTGCATGTCCTTGCAGCAGCAGCACCCCAGCCAGGTGGGTCCCCTGGCACTGTGGTGATGCCAGCTGGAAACTCTGCACCGTAGGTGCCAGAGAAGCACGTGGCAAGGAGCTGGTGAGCCCATGGACAGTGGTGACAGAGCAGGGACACACCAGGACCCTCTGGGGCTCTTCATGGCCTGGCTGAGCCTGGGAGCAGTGAGGTGTGAAACCCTGTGTGCTGGGCTCAGCCCCGGTGCCACGGTACTGTGGGGCACACGCAGGGTTCCTGTGGGTGCAGGGGTGCTCTGTGCCCACCCTGCAGCCCTTCCCGTGCCTCTCAGCCCAGCCCCAGCCCCAGAGCTTCCCCATGATCCCCTACCTTCCGATGCCTCCGTGGCTGCCAGCCGGTGGCTGGCCGCAGGAGCACTGCCCAAGGTGGAAACCCAACTCCCTCCTCCTCCTCCAGCTCAGCCACCACCTCACCCCTCACGGCAGGAGGGCTGGATGGTGCCCTGCTAACAGCATCCAGAAAGGCTTTTCATTCCAAACCCATCCTCTGCCACTGGCAGCAGGCCCTGGGGAACCACAGCATCCCCTGGGGAGCCACAGCATCCCGGCATGTGCCATGGCACCGGCACTGGGATCCGCTGCCACAGCTCTCCCACAAGGACAATGCATTCCCTGCTGCCTGTGCACACTCGGGAGCTGCACGGTGAGGTGTGGGCCCAGCACAGGCAGCTTTGCTGGGAGTGGAGACACAGCTCAGCACCCCTAGCCTTGCTGGGAAGGGGGTGCCAGGCTCCTCACACCATCCGGTACCACATGGCATGGAGCAGCTGGGAAATGAGCACTGGAGTCTGTGCCCAGCAGGGCTGGAATCTGCCCAGGCTGGGTCCCCAAGGGCTCTGCTGTGACCCCACAGCACCCCTGTCCCCAGCCCTGCTCCCCTGCCCTGCTCCTGGTGCAGCAGTGGGGCCTGAGGTGCTTCAGGACACACAGGGAGGGATGATCCCGATGCTGGGATGTCCCCACACGAGTGGTGGCTCTGGCCAGGTGCCATAAAGGGTCCCACAGTCCCCAGCTGCACTCCTGGTGCCACAGTGGAAGGGCCTCACCCTCTGACCCCATGGTGATGCAGACCCCAGCAATGGGCACAAGGCAGGCAGTGCCACAGGGGCACCATGGTCTCTGGTGTAGTGCTGCTCCCAGCACCATGGCCTCACCACGCTGCCAAGGCAGGGGCTCAGCAATGCTGCCTCTATTTCCCTCTGCTCTCCTGGAAAAACCACTAGGGTTTGGCTAAAATCACAACCTTTAGAAGTTGCTGGTTCAGCCATGGCCTCCAGGGATTGTCCCCGACCCTCATCTGGAGGCTGGCACCCAGAAAAGGTCCTGCCATGCCCATAGCCACCTGGCAGCGAGTGTGTGAGAGCCACAGGCCAGCCTGGCAGTCCCAGGACACCCCCAGCAGCCTCATGGCATGAGCTTAGTGCCGAGGGAGGGTGAGGCAGCACCCAGGCCACTGCCACCACCCCGTGTGTGAGGGTGACTTGCACTCATCCAGGACATGGCTGGGATGGCCCTGGGGGATTCACATAGCTCTTAGAGACATCACAAGCACACAGGGTAGAGCACATCTCTGTTTAATCCCAGTGACCCCACAGCTGCCCCAGCTGTGGAGAGCCTGAGGGCAGCTGTCCACCCTCTCCAGGTGGCATCCCAGGGGCACAGCCAGCCTGTCCCCTCAGGGATGCCGGAGCACGTGCAGACTGTTTCTGTGGCCCCAGCTCGGCTATGGCAGCACCACAATCTTCTTCTCCAGTGTTTGAGGGGGGAAGAGGCTCCTCCTCATCACAGTGTCCAGCTCCTGCAGTGCCAGCTGGGCATGCAGCACCGTGGCACCATCGGGCTCAGCTCTCTGCACGTGCTTCAGCAGACGGTACAGATCCCGCAGCACGTCCTGCAGCACCTGGCCAGGACAAACAGCAGCACTCCCTGCTCACTTGCTCTCACCAAGCTGAAAGGCAGCCCTTGGCATGCCCCAGTAGGCATAGTACTGCCACTGCTGGGACATGGTGGCACCATGGTGGCATTGGCCCTCCCGTGACTCAGTTTCCCCAGCAGGCTAGCACCATGGCACTGTGTGGGGACACTGTGATGCCTGCTGTGGGGATTCTCATGGGGAACAGTCTATTTCCTCCACAGGAGCTGAGTCCCAACATGCTCACTGCTGGCAAGGAGGGAAGGAGACCACAGCTTGTGGAAAAGCTGGGCATTTCCAAGTCAAATGAGTGAGGAACACCACCCATGGCTCCCAGAGCTGGCACTGCCTCACAGCACAGCCAGGCAGCTCTGAGGGAGGCCACCAACAAGTCCCCTCTGCCCTGGCAAGGATCTGGCACTTGGGAGAGCGGGGATACACAAGCTGGAGGTGCTGATCCCTTGGGACTTTCCTTGGAAACCCCCCACAGCGCAGAGGCTGTCCTGGGAGCACTGTAGTGGTGCCTGGGGATGCCCAGGAGCCTGGCACAGAGGCAGGGAGGTGACCCACCTCGGTGGCCTTGTCGCTGAGGCCCCGCAGCAGCAGCACCACCACATGCACAGCAGCTCTTCGCACCTCAGCCTCCGGGTCTGTCCTGGCTATGGCTGTCAAGCAGGAGGTGACCTGCAGGGACAGGGTTGAGGGGACCATCAGCAGGAGCAGGGGGGACCTGGCTGAGCAGCCAGTCATGGTGGTGGGGACATGCCCTGGGGGTGAGGATGAGGAGGGGACTCCTCCATGCAGCTGCGTGGTTCCCTGCTGGCACACAACCAGGGGGATTGGCTCTTTGCAGGGTGCAGGGCACCCAGCAGCCCTCCCTCGAGCAGGGGTCGCCTGGGAAAGCTTGGTGAGCAGTGGGCAGAGCTGAAGGGAGCCAATTAAAGCGCAGGCAGTGACAGGCAGGAGAAGGAGCAGAGCTGGTGTGTTCCTGAAATAGCAGCGTTGGCATCGCGTCACCCCAACGGATGGCAGTGGGGACTGCCACATCCCTGATGTCTCCTGATCCCCCTCCTGCTCTGGGAGGCACCAGGGGCTCAAGTCCTGGCTTCCAAGGGGGCACAGGCTCCACGGTGCTGGTGGCTGGGGCACTGTGAGGCCAGGGCCAGGCAGCCTGCCAGCTATGGGCTGATAAGGGAGTGATAACAGGAAAGGTAAGGAGGTCTCATTAAGCAGAGGAGGTGCCTCTAGCAGCTATGAAGCAGTGCCCTCAGGTCTCCTCCTGCCGTGGGTGGAGCCACACAGCACCTCTGCCTTTCCTTGGGCTGGTTGCTTCCCCATGCAAGCAACATCTTGAGCTGATTCTAAAGCTTTTAGCCCTAAAAACCAGGGCTAGATAGAACTCCCTGAGTGTTCCAATGACTTCTAGACTCTCTGACATAAAATCAGCGTTGGAAGGGACCCACAAGGATCATGGATGTCACTAAATATCCTTCATGTCATACAATTAGAGCATCCCAGGTTGGAAGAGACCTCTCAAGGATCACCTGGCCTAACCCTTTTGTCCTTCATGGCACCCTCAGGCTGCTGTCACCCCCCCAGCAGCCCTGCCACCCGCTAAGGAACCCCCAGGGGATGGAGCTGGTACCTCCTGGATGATGGAGCCCAGCTGAAAGCCAAGCTGCTGGCAGAGCTGGCCCAGGTTGGAGAGGCTGCTGGCCCGCAGTGTGCTGTCAGGGTCCCGGGCCCCGTGCAGGAAAGCCTGGATCAGCTGCTCCCGGTGCTGGAACACCATGTCCCCTGCAAGAGAAAGCCAAGCAGCATGCTGTGGGGCAAGGCCAAACCCACAGCCCCTTCCTCACTCAGCTCCAGCTCCCTCAGAGGCAGCCAGACTGGGCCCCTCCCACCTTTGCTGAGCATCTGGATGCAACATCTGCAGCTCGGCTTGTTGGGTAGTGGCAGCGATGAGGAGAGCACGGTGCAGCCCATGCCCACAGCACACAGCCCAGGGCAGGGAGCTTTGTCTGGGCCCTTTGGTGCAGCCCACATCCCCCTCCCCTCCCAAGGGCCCTCCGGGGGTGACCACAGCCAGGAGGGATGGATGTGTGAAACCCAAACTGTCACCTCATTCAGCAGCACCACCTCCCCCCAGTTAGCAGCCGCAGGCACTCTGAGGTGTGAGCCGCTTAATTAGAGGCTGAGCCGTGAGCAGCATCCCCAATGAGCAGCACAGGAGCTGCCCCACAGCCTGGGCACAGCTCTGCTCACTGCCTGAGGGAAGCAGCTCACCAGCTGCCAGAGCCTGTAAGCCCCTAGGATGCTGGTGTCCTGCAGGCTGTGGATGCACTGCAATACCCTGGCATGTGGGGACTGCAATAACCCTGCACATCTGTGTGTAAGGAGAGGAAATCCTGTGTGATCCAGAGGGAGCTGGACAGGCTGGAGAACTGTGTAAGCCTCAGGAGCTTCAATCCAGGCTGGGGATGAAGGGATGGAGAAGGACTTGGGGGTACTGGTGGGGGAAAAGCTGGACAGTGTGTGCTCAGAGTCCAGAAGTTCCATCCCTGGAACTACTGCAGGTCAGGTTGGTTGAGGCTGGGAGCAACCTGCTCTAGTTGGAGATGTCCCTGCTGTCTGCAGGGGGATTGGACTAGATGAGCTTGAAAAGTCCTTTCCAATGCAAGCTGTTGTGTGATTCTGTGCTTCCACGCACGTGCTGCCAAGAGCTGGGCAGGAGCAAGGCACTCAGGACCTTCTCTAAGCCCACCCCATCCTGGCTTCACTCCTCCTCCATGTCCTTCCCTGCTACTCAAGGACCATGTGCCCAGAGCAGCTGGGAATGGCTCCTGAGTGGCAAGCTCAGGATCCACAGTGATGCCTGGATAGCCTGGGAACACAAGCTGCTCCATGCTTGCAGCCCAGGAGTTGGGATCATGGCAGTGTGAGCACTGCTGGCTGATCTCTGAGTGATAAGTCTCTTCTACAGCCAAAGAAAGAGCACCCAGTGTTTCCCTTCCTGCAGCACCAAGTGCTCCCTGAGGGAGAAGGTGCAGAGTGACTGGCTTTGCAGTGAAAGCTCATTGAGTCTCCATGCAGGGCTGGAAGCTGAGGAATGGCTCCACACACTTGGGACAGGGCTGCTGTGTGCTTCCAGCATTTTGCCTGCTGCCAAATCCCCTCCTGGATGGGAACAGACCCCTCTAAAGGGGATGGCAGGCCAGGGGAGGAGGGTGTCACAGTGAACAGCAGGAGAGCTCTGAATGGCAGCAGCACTGCTGCACAGAGCAGAGTGGTTTTTGGCAGTCAATCCTGACTCCTGAAGCTTTGTAACAGAAACAACTTGATGGGGTTTGTTCTATAAATACACAGGCGAGCCAGGACGTGTTGGAGCTGCTGCCCAAGGCACAGGCACCACAGGGAGTGGGGGGAAGAGCTGCAGAGGAGAGCAGACCTTGCCCACCCTGCCAGCCACCCTGCCAGCCATGCCAGGGGCAAAGCAATGTGCTGCTGGACACAAGGCCATGGCCATGGGGTCTTCAGAGACTGAGAGGCTCTGCCAGGCCTTGCACTGCCCACCAGAGCTCCATGGGGACAGCAGGAGGCTGCCACACCATGGGATGCCCCAGCCCATCCTGGCAGCAGCAGGACCTTGCTCAGAGAGCACTGGCTCTGGTGGGATGCCAGCATGGCCAGGGGCAGTGCTGTGGTAGCTGTGCCCTGGAAGAGAGCTCCAGCACAGCCAGCCCTGGCTCTGCAACAGCTGACCTGGGAATAAAGCAGCCAGCTAGTGCCCAGGGACCCTCAGCCTGGCCTAAGGTGGCTGCCATCTTCTGTGGAGAGCTCTGGCTGGGTGCTTGGGGGAATAAAACAAGGAGTTGTAGGACATGTCCCAACAGCAGCTGCAGGAAAGGCCTCATGCAGCTTTTATCCCCTCAGCCCTGCATGTTCAGGCACTTCCCAGCAGCCTCTGAGCCCAGCATTGCTGGCCAGGGCATGGTGGGCTGCTGCTAGGGTCCACTGCCACCCTGCTGCCTTGCCCAGCTGCCCTTTGGCTTCCAGACCCTGCCATGGCATGGCATGGGAGCTGGTTCTCACCTCCTGACAACAAAAGCCCAGCATGGCTCTTCCCCTGGGCCCTGGTGGGCTGAGCAGTGCTGCAGCTGCAGGCAGCAGCCAGCACTCTGTGCTTGTGCACACAGCTGTGGACTCACCCAAGGCCTGGGTGACACGCAGCAGCACCTCGCCCAGCTTCATCCTGGTGACAGTGACCCTGGTGGCATCCTCTGGGCCCTGTGCTGGGCACCCATACTGTGCCAGCAGCACAGGCAGCATCTGCTCTGGGTACTTGCTGGAGAGCACGGCTACACCTGGGGAGAGAGAGCCAGAGGACAGCAAGGGTCAGGTCAGGCACGAGGGTGGCATGTGCTACCACCCTGGGCACAGCAACTGCCACCCTGGCACCCCTGGGAGTGGGGAGCTGTGCTCCAGCTCAGCCCCAGGGCAGCCTCTTCACACAAAGGGACTAGCCCTGAGCTAGGCTTGCTTGGGTGCCAGGCTGGAAAAGAAGTCATCTAGCAGCTGGCAGCAGGTGGCCACTAAGGAAGACATTTTTTAGCCTGGGGATGCTGAGAGCCTGGCCCAGGTTGCCCAGAGAGGTAGGAGATGTCCCATCCCTGCAGCCATTCCAGCTCAGGCTGTCTGGGGCTGGGAGCATCCTGCTCTAGTTGAAGGTGGCCATGGTCCCTGTAGGGGTTTTTTGGACTAGATGACCTTGAAAGCTCCTTTCCCACCCAAACCATTTTGTTTCTAATTGCTGCTGGTTAATGTTCATCAGCCAAGCATCACTTGATTGAATGCTGCAGGGCTGGCCCCGTGTCAGAGCAGCCAGGTACTGCACAGGTGATGCTCAGGTGCAGTGTCTGGTCACTGCTCCCAGCTCAAGGCCATCAGAGACACTCCTGCTGTGTCCTCATCCCCAACAGAGCTCCACAAAGCCCCTGGGTTTGCTGGACACAGGCTGGGAGCTGTGTCCAACCAGGGATGGCGAGGAGTCACAGCTCTGACATCAGGCTGCACTGGCTTCACCATCCCTTCACAGACACAATCACAAAGGTTGGCAGAGAGCTCTAGGCTCATCCAGTCCAAGCATCCCTATCACTCCCATGCCACTAAGCCATGCCCTAAGGAGGGCAGCTAGATGTTTCTTCAACCCCTCCAGGGATGGGGACTCCAGCACCTCCCTGGGCAGCCTGGGACAAGACTTACAAACCCCTGCAGGGAAGAAATTTCTCCTGACATTCAACCTAAACCTCTCCTGGTGCAACTTGAGGCCATTTCCTCTTCTCCTCTCACTGTTAACCCTGCAGAAGAGCCCAAGCCCCAGCTGGCTCCAAGCTCCTTGCAGGGAGTTAGAGATTGAGAAGGTCTGCCGAGCCTCCTCTTCTCCAGCCTAAGCAAGCCCAGTGCCCTCAGCTGCTCCTCAGCACACTTGTGCTCCAGATCCCTCCCTAGCCTCCTTGCCCTTCTCTAGGCTTGGGCTCTGGCAGCACTGGCTGCTTCTCCAACTGGGAAAAGCAGCTGCTCTCCAGGGAACAGGCAAGCACCAGAGGCTGCCCCAGCAGTGCCAAACGCTGAGTCACGGTGAGCCCCAGCTCCCCTTGCCCTCCAGGAGCAACCACCTTCACCTCCAACCCCATTCCCTGCTTATCAGAGGGTGAGTTACCCTCTGCAAGCCTCGGCATGTCGGCTGGGGCAGCGAGCTCTCCTCTGCCAGCCCCTGGCTGCAGCCTGGCTCTGTGCTGAGCAGCTGTGCCAGCTCTGGTGGCAGGCAGCAGGCAGCCTGGCTGCCAGAGCCTCTGGCAGCATGCATGGCACACTGCAGGTGCTGCTGCTGCCAGAGCTGCCTGAGTCAGGCTTCCTCAGAGGCAGCATTCATCAGCGGGGAGCGCCGGAGCCTTGCGCTTCCCCTGCCAGGCAAGGACAGACCCATCCTGCTCAAGACTCTACAGGCCATGGGAAGCAGAGGGATAAGCTCCTTTTCCAGCTGCTGAGGAAGCTTAGCCATCCAAGGCAAATCAGAGCTCCCAGCAGTGCCAGAATGGCTCTGGGCCATGGGAATGGCACTTCCCTTCCGTGTCACCCAGTGCAGCGCTGTCAGTCCCAGCAGGCAGCACGGAGCTGCAGGGCTGTGCTGGAGCAAGAGTGGAGCTTCACTGGAAGTGGTGGGAGCAGCAGTGCACTTGGTGCTCTCCTGCCAGCACACTGCCCTCCAACTCCTGTCTGTGTGCCTGCAGCTGCTCTCCCCCCTCAGCAGGGGCAACTTGGAGAGGCCATGAGATGGGATGGATTAGGGAACCCACTTGGAAAATGCTCTCCTGTGGTTCCACATCCACGTGGCATGCTGGCACTGCTTGGAGGATGGACATGGCAGAGCCCCAAGGGAGCACCAGGAGGTCCCCACAGCCCCAGCTCCTCTGCTGAATAGACCAGCAAGTCAAAATGTCAGCCTGGTGCAGGGCTGGGGCCGTGACCAGCTCCTAGGTGGATGCTCTGAAGGTGAATGTGCCCAGGGCATCCTCACCTCAGAATCCAGCTCCACCCAGAAGACATTAGTGGTCTGGGCAGATCAGCAGTTTGGTCAGAGGCTAAATAAACTAATTGCCCCAGGAGGAAGCACAATGAAGCTCACTGGCTTTGGGAACACTGAGGGGACACAGGGCTCCAGGCTTGACCAAACAGCATGAAGATACAGCATGAAGAGCAGGAGATGCTGAGCCCCTAGTCTGGTCACAACTCTCTTACTCTTTGCTCTCACTCTCCCCAGCACCAAACCTTCTCCTGTGAGGCACCAGCACTCACCTTGGATGGCTGAGAGGTAGACAAAGGCATCCTCATGCTCCATGTTCTCCAGGAACACCTGCGAGGGGGAGGAGGGAATGCTGTTACAGCAGTGGCTCTGTGCTCCCTCTCTCCTGGCACCATCATGCAATGGTGTCAGCAAGATCAGAGGGCTCTGGCAGTCCAGCCCATGGCAGCTGGCTGGCACTGTGCTGCAGGGCAGGAGCCTGGTACCTGCAGGACTCTCTCCTGAAGCCCAAGCGTCTCTGGCTCGCGCTGGGTCAGCAGGCTGGCGAGACCCCGCAGGGCAGCTGCCCGCCCGGGGGGCTCTGGGTCATAGGCTGCCAGCAGCAGCTCCTGCAGCTCCTCTGCAGCCAGGCTGCCAGCACGCGGGGCTGCAGCAGGGCCAGGAGCAGCGCTGGGCTCACGGTGCTCTTCACTGCTCTGAGGGGAGCTGCCGGGGCCGTGTGGCAGCTGGCTCGGGGCTCCATGGGGAAGAGCAGCAGGGCTCTGTGTGTCCACAGCTGGCTTCTTGGGCAGCACAGCAGCAGCGGCAGCAGGCACGGTGGCAGGGGCCGCGGCGCCGCGGGTGCCGATGGCGATGCGCAGGTCGCTGGCCAGCTCCCGGCTGAGCGGCTCGGGGTAGGTGCGCGACAGCTCCTCCAGCCACGGCAACAGGCGCTGCAGCACCGACAGCTCACCGGATGGCAGCTGCAGGGGCACAGAAGAGCCTCATAGCCTTGCTGACCCCCGTGCTCAGCACTGGCTCTCCGCAGTGTCTGTAGCGGTGCTCAGCACCCTCAGGATGCTGCCAAGTGACACCAGGTTGAGTGGGAGAGGTGATCTGCTGGAGGGAACAAGCTCCCAGGGAATAAGCGATAGGAGAAGAGGAAACAGCCTCTTGTTGTGCCAAGGGAGGTTTAGGTTGGACTTGAGGAACAATTTCTTCCTCAAAAGGGTTGGCCAGGGCAGTGCTGGAGTCCCCATCCCTGGAGGGATGGAAAAGCCCTGGAGCTGTGGTGCTGAGGGACATGGCTCAGTGGTGAGCTGGCAGTGTTAGGTTAAAGGTTGGATTCAATGATGTTTTAGAGATCTTTCCCAACCTTACTGATTCTCTGATTCTAAACACCAAGCCTTAGCATCCCTGCACATCCAGGGGATGCTGGTGGAGCTGTGGCACTGAGGGACATGGCTCAGTGGTGAGCTGGCAGGGCTGGGGAATGCTTGGACTCCATGATCTTTAAGGTCTCTTCCAACCAAATCCATTGTATGATGTGTTCCACTGTCCTACCAGTGCCATGTGGAGCTTGTCCTGTCCCCAGACAGCAGCACCCAAAGGGGAGAAGCTCCTGCCCTTACATGGGTTTAACCACTACAGCAAACTCTGCGCTGTAAGACCTGAAAAGTGATGCTTTAGTGGAGATTTTGGGAAGCCTTTGGATGATTGTGTAGAAAACCCTCAGCCAGTAAAACCCAAAGAGCCTCCACAACCTTTCCCATTCCATTGGCCAAGTGCAGTTGCTCCCATTAACAGGAGCAGGAGCTTGCCTGGGAGGATGCCCACTAGAGCTGCCAGCCTCTGGGGTTTTAAGTTCTCCCCAACTGATCCTTTCCCAATGTTAGGAATTTAGCAATCAGACACAATAAATTATCTTTTCTGTTTCCATTAACAGCTGGTTTTTTTGCTTCAGGGGAGGCTGGGGATGGAGCAATCCCAGCAGCTCTGTGATGTCAGAGTAAGCTGGAAGGATTGCAGTGTGCTAATGAACATCCCTGACAGCAGCTCAGCTGAGAGCCAGGAGGCACTGCTCTGGGAGCAGCTTGGAACCATCACTATAGTCCACACTGGAAGTTCATTGCACTCCAGAGATGGAGCTCCTGGATGTGCAGGGATGCTAAGGCTTGGTGTTTAGAATCAGAGAATCAGTAAGGTTGGAAAAGATCTCTAAAACATCACTGAATTCAACCTTTAACCTAACAGTGCCAGCTCACCACTGCACCATGCCCCTCAGCACCACAGCTCCATGGCTTTCCAACCCCTCCAGGGATGGGGACTCCAGCACTGCCCTGGGCAGCCTGGACAACCCTTCTGAGGAAGGAATTGTTCCTCATGTCCAAGCCAAACCTCCCCTGGTGCAACTTGAGGCTGTTTCCTCTTGTTCTGCTGCCTGTAACTGCACTGCTCTGTCAGCACCTTCTCAGAAGCAGATCTTGAAGGCCAAATGAATTCCCTAGGCTCTCAAGGGTGTCATGCCAAGATCAAACCCTCAGTAAGTGCCCTGGCACCACTCTAAGGAAAAATAATATATATATACACACACATACACCTGCTGGGACTGAACGGAGAGCCCAAAACAGGGAGCCCCCAGAGTGTGGCAGCCCTCAGGTCCCCACCCAAAACTCCCACACTCTGCTCACTTGGACTGAACAGGGAGCCCCCAGGCTCAGGCTCAGCCTGCCCCCTCCCCAGGGCCAGCACCCCCCCCTCACCTGGCCAGCTGCCCCGATGATGGCAGCCACCAGCCCCATGGCCATGGCCAGGCTCTGGGCCTCAGCTGCTGCCCCAGGGCCCTCAGCTGGGCTGAGGCAGGCTCGCTGCAGCGTGGCTTCCACGAACTCCTCCACCTGCAGAGAGACACACAGAGGAGAGCAGGGAGCAGGGCAGGTCCCCATGGTGCTCCTGGGAGGCTGCTGCTGCCCCTGCCTAGCCCTCAGGTTGTNTTCCCATCCCTGGAGGCATTGCAGGTGAGGCTTGCCAGGGCTCTGGGCAAGCTGCTCTAGTTGGGGATGTCCCTGCCCACTGCAGGGGGGTTGGACTAGATGAGCTCCAGAGCTCCCTTCCAACCCAAATGATTCTAGGATTCTCCTGGAGCTGGGTCCTCTTCAGCTCTCGCTGGCTCTGCACCTGTTGGAGTTTGCCAAGCCCCAGCCTTTCCCTTGATGATTCCAAGCAGAGCCTTTGTGTTTGCCACCACCTTGACCTTCCCCCTCAGACTCATGGAATTGTAGAATGGTTTTGGTTGGAAAAGACATTTAAGATCATCAAGTCCAGCTCACCACTGCATCATGTCCCTCAGCTCCACATCTCCAGGGCTTTCCAACCCCTCCAGGGATGGTGATTCCAGCACTGCCCTGGGCAGCCTGGGCCAGGCCTGGACAACCATTTGGGGAAGAACCATTGGAAATGGTTCCAAATATCCAATGTAACCCTCCCCTGCCACAATTTGAGGCTGTTTCCTCTGTGTGTCATGCAGCAGGAGAGTGACCTTGGCGTGTCAAGGGAATCCAGTCAGGTTACTGTAAGTCATTTAGGAGGGGAGGCAATGTAAATAAAGCACTGTGCTCCTGAGGGGGCCCATGGCTGCTGCCACTCCTGGGCTCTGCCTTTGGGAAGCAGGATCCTACCTGCTCCTACCCCATGAAGCACAAGAGCAAACACTTCCTCAGAGGAGGAACCCTGTGCTGCAGAACCTGCTTAAAAACAGCTCTGCCACTGCCTGTCCCAGCCCTCCCTGAAATACAACCCCAGGGGGGAAGTAGAATGGCTTTTTGTCTGCTTTTCTTCTTGGGAAGTTGTTTTACCTTCTACACTAGACCCATGGCTAGACCCAGAAAGCTGGCCAAACCTTTCCCTGCTTCCCAGCCTGACTTTTTGACCTGGGAAGTGGAGCTGGGATGGGTGAGATGGAGAGGCAGGTGGGGACAAAGCAGTGCTGGGTCACTGCTGAGCACACACAAAGGCTCCTTTGTCCCAGAGAGAGCCAACCTGTGGGAGCCCTGAGTGCCTCCACTGCAGCCAGGCATGGCTAAGTGACACAAGCAGGTCAGGGAGGGAAAAGCAACCAGCATGAGGAAGTTCAAACACCCTGCTCAGCTGGGGAATACCAGGCTGCCCTTGGCACCCCACACATTCCTGACCCCCACGGTGCAGAACAGCAGGAAACGGCCTCAAGTTGTGCCAGGAAAGGGTTAGTTTGGACAGGAGGAAGAGTTTCTTTATGGAAAGGCTTGTCAAGGCCTGGCCCAGGGCAGTGCTGCAGTCACCAGGCCTGCAGGGCATGAAAAGATGTGGAGCTGTGGTGGAGCCCTGGTGACCTGGTTTACAGTTGCACTCCATGATCTCAAAGGTCTCTTCCAACCAAAATGATGCTGTGAGTGCCTCCTGAGAGCCCAGCAGCCCCCACCCTGCTGAGGGGCAAGCACCAATCCCTCAAGGCTTTGCTGTCACCAACCTGAGCAATGTCTGTGAACACAGTGCCTGAGACGTTCTCACACAGCGTGGCCACCAGCTGCAGGACCAGCAGCTTCTTCCTCTGCCCATCCTGCTCCTGCTCCAGCTCCAGCAGGCTCCTTGCAGGCACTGCAGCAGAGTCTGAAGCCTCCTTCTCCTCTGTAGCCACACGAGTCAGTGCCTGGCAGGAAGGAAGCCCAGGATGTGGAGAGGTTGCAGCATGTCCACCTGCACACTGCTGCAAAGAATCCTCTGGGCTTGAGGCTTGCTGGGGCTCTGCTTGCAGCCTTACTCAAAGCACTCAGAGCTCCTGTCCCATTTTGCAGAGCTTTTGTGCTGACTCCTCACACAATCAGGATCTTCCCCTCAGGACATTGAGGTCTCTGAGAGCTACTGGCTGTCACCTTTGAGTCACAGCAGTGTCTCTACACTCCAAAGCCCATGTGTCTAGGGGCTGGGGCCCTACCAGCCAGCAAGGATAAAGTCCAGCCCATGTAGGGCCAGGAGGGAAGTGCAGGGCTTGGGATAAAGGGAGCAGGGGCCCAAGGAAGCAACAGGGATTAATCACAGCCTCAAACACACCATTAAACTTCAGACATGCTCCGGCTGTCAAAATTGCCCAGGGGAAATGAGGGTTAACCCCTTCAGGGAGCAGGACTGCCTCCCTCTCCTGCCCATCACCCAGCATGGTTTGCTGTACCCTGAGCCACCTAAGGACACTCTTGGTCCCCTTTGCCATCAGCCACACACGTGCCCCAAGCAGGGACCTGTGTGCCCTCACCTTGAGGCAGCAGATGAAGAAGTCTCCAGCCAGCCCACTCTTCTGGCAGTGACACAAGAGCTCTACCAACGTCTCCACACGGCACTGCTCTGCTGAAACCTTCTGGTAGAGGGCCTCATCTTCATCCCTGAAACATGTCCCTGGGTCACCTCCAGGAAGTCAGCCAGCTCCCTTCTAAGCTACTCCAGGGCAAGGTGAAACCCTGCTCCTGCTTTTTCTCCTGGAAACGTTCCCTCACAGCACCAGAAGAAAGCAGAAGCCTGGAGGCAGCTGAGCTAGTGCTCAGCTCATTCGCTGAGCATGACCATGCACTCACTTTGTTAATTAACCTGCACTCATTAAAGGAATAACACCACAGACACCAGGAGTGCAAAAGGCACATCCAATCCAGCCATCCTAGAAGGAACAGGCTGAGCACTGCCTAATTCAGCCAGCAGTCACAGGCAAAAAAAAGCAGGAGAGACCGGGGCAGAGAGCCCCTGAGTGCTTTGGGTTGGAAAGGACCTTTCAAGGTCACCTAGTCCAACCGCCATGGCTTTTGAGGAGTCATCCTAAAGCATGGCCAGAGTAAGCAGGGCAGCCCTCGAGGCACACTAATTCAGGTCAGCAATAGATTGCAATGAACCCCAAACAGGTGTACCTGCCTGGGATGTTGTTATGGGTGTGCACAGCCCCTAGCACATGGGCACTGGTGGCCAGGAGCTGTGTGCTTTGCTCCAGGGCCAGCTAAGAGCCACCCCCTCCTCAACCCAAAGCCAGGCTGCCCAGCAGTCCCAGTTTGCATGGCTGGAGTTTAATAGCTCCAATTTATCCCCCACATGGCCACACTCTGTCCCTGCTTGGAGAGGCAGGAGCAGGAGGGGAGCTCAGAGCATTCTGGGATGCCATCCTTCTAGGAAAAGCATGCAGAGAGTGCAGATAAGACACACTGCTCTGCAGGGCTCCAAGTCAGAGCTCTGCAGCACGCACAGGGAACACAGAGGCTGTGTGCAAGCATTGCCTGCCCCAGCTCAGCACTCACAGGAGCAGCTGGTGCTAGGACAGCCCCAGCAGCCCCATGCTCACCTGGCCTTGCCCTGCCAGGCATGCCAGCAATGCTCACCTGATGGGCTCCTCCAGCACGAGGATGGCACCCCCCTGGGTGCCTGCATGGAAGCAGCAGTGGGGCTGCAGGCTAGGCACACTGCTGCTGAGCCCTGCCAGCCCCTCCAGCACTGCCAGGGACACCTCTCTCTCTGACTGCTCCAGGAACCACAGCAGGATCTCCTGGCATGGGGAGCTGCAAGAGACAAGCACTGAATCACCAAGGCTTTGGGTTGGAAAGGAACTTTCAAGCTCATCTAGTCCAATGCCATGCAGAGAGCAGGGACATCTCCAACTAGAGCAGGATGCTCCCAGCCCCAACCAACCTGACCTGGGATGGCTCCAGGGATGAATGAGACATCTCCCACCTCTCTGGGCAAGCTGGGCCAGGCTCTCACCACCCTCAGCCTAAAGAATTCCTTCTGTCTAATCTAGATCTCCCTCTTTTAGTTTCAAACCATCACTCGTCCTGTTATCACAACAGACTCTGCTAACAAGTCTCTCCCCATCTTTCTGATAGGCTCTTTAAGCACTGAGAGGCTGCAGCAAGGTTTCCCTGGAGCCTTCTCTTCTCCAGGCTGAACAACCCTAACTCTCTCAGCCTCTCCTCACAGCAGACAGGTTCAAGAAAGCAGTGGTGACCTTCTGCATCCTCCCTGCATACCAGCACTGCCATGGGACCTGAAACACATCTTGGAGTGAGGGAGAGGATGAGGGGGAGACGATAAGGAGGAGAGGATGAGGAGGAGAGGACCAGGGGGAGAGGACCAGGGATGCACTGGCTGACAGTTCCAGCATCTGAAGGCATTTGTGCTCCTTCTTAAGGGGATCATCATCATCAGCACATCCTGTCCTCCTGGCATTCCCAGATGGAAGGATTTGGGTCCTTGAGGATCCCAGCCCAGTGAGGAAGGGAGAGCTCTGAACAGCATGTCTGTACAAGGACAGCCACCTCCCCACAGCTTGAAGCCAACGTGACCAAGCAGAGAGCTGTCAGCAGAGGCAGGGAACAGGAGGAAGGAGCCAGGGAGCACTGCACAGTGGCATGGGAAGCCCTGCCAAGGAAAGGCACAGGTCAGTGAGGTGGAGGAGCAGTGCTGGGCTGTGCCAGGGGTCTGGAAACCTGAGTGCTTCCAGGCAGCTGCGGTTTGGGTTAGCTCTGCCAAATTCCTTTGCCCAGAGAGAA
>VWZO01011723.1:1706-90026 GCA_013396975.1 Bucco capensis | reverse complement strand
AATTACTGAAGCACATGCCAAACTTGCTGCTTTAATTTAGGTTTCCCACACTGATATAAATGGTAGTAGCTATCAGTCTTGGAGGGGAAAAGGGTTAGATGGAGAGAGAGGAGTGTTCAGAGCTTGGAATGAGTTTCTCAGATGCCATGTAGAGGATGCAGTGGGTCTCCTCTTAACCATCCTGCAGCTATCTATCCATTCCTGTATGCTTCTCCATCCCCCAACAGAGATCCAGCACAGCACAGCCCATAGTCCTGCTGGCCTTCAAGAGATCTCCACCACTACTTTTTGTCCACTGTTTCCTCCACAATGTCAGCTCAACACTGGTCCCCTCACGACAGATCCACTGCAGTGTCTATCCCATGTCACTTCCAAATCTTACCTTCCATATTCCATCACTGCTTCACTAGGCAATTTCCTTCTGCCTCCCCTTATCTCATGTTGAGCCATCAATTTGTGAGAATCCTCCTTTCCCTGTCCATCTAGGCTTGACATGATGCCAAACCCCATGTCACACCAGGGAATTGCTCACAGGTCGAGCTTTGGAATCCACCACAGCTCACTACAGGGAAATCTAGCACTTCAGGAAGACAGCCTGATAAATCCATCATCTGATGTGTTGCAGGGCAAGCTAAATGACTAAATCACCCCCTGCCTTGATCATTTGTGCAGCTGAGGGCCCTAGCAGGATTGATTTGAGCCAAGGAGGAGGCTGAGCATGGGAAGGAGGAGATAGGGATCACCTTGTCTGCGTGAGATTCCCTTGTTTCACTGTCACAGAGTACCTGCCTCCACGTGTCACTAAGTTTTCCTCTCCTTTTTCCCTAGTCTTTCAGCAAGTGTTGCCATGTTTTTCTTCTCAGTGCCTCCCAACTCACCTGGCTTCTTCCTGAGGGTCTGCATCTGTCTCTGCTTGCTGAGATTTAAGCTGGTGTCATGCTAAGTGCTGTGATGTGGACACCTTGCTCACACTGTTGATGCTAAGACATCTCTCTCAGCTTCTTACCCAACAGGGAAACTTGATGAGGTTGTGGTGCCACACAGCACCAGCAAGATCTGCATCTTTGTTGGGGACAGTGTTTTTAGCACGGTCTGTTGTGGCAGGACAAGGGATGATGGTTTAAAACTAAAAGAGGGAGATTTCAGACTAAACAGATGGAAGAAATTCTTTACACTGAGGCTGATGAAACACTGGTCCAGGCAGGTGGCAGGAGCTCTATCACTGGAAATACTCAAGATCAGTTTGGACAGGGCTCTGAGCAATCTAGTTGAAGATGTCCCTGCAGGGAGGATGGACTAGATGACCTTTAGAGGTTCCTTCCAACCCAAACCATTCTATGATTCTGATTCTCTCTCATCTTCTTGTCCTACCTCCCCTAAGAGGGTAAAGTGCCCTTCTGTTGAAAGAAGGAGTCACCTTTAGGCTTTTATCACTGCTGCTCTGGAAAAGACCAGACACTGAAGTCCTTCTCCTTATCCACAGAGTATAATGACATGTACTTGTGTCCTGGACACAGGGAGCTCAACAGGGTTCACGGGCAGACCTGGGATATACATACATGGGAGGATCTGTGTACCAAGCTAAAATGTCCTGGACAGTCCCAGCTGTCTTAGCTAACAGCCTTTAGTCTCTATTAGCTCTTTAAATCCTGGGTGAAGAAAAGGATATGAAATACAATAAAAAGTGGAAGAGAAGGGGTCTTCCTAAACCCACAGAGCTCTGACACCATGCAGGGTGACAGCTCTGCTGCTGAGCAGATCAGTCTGAGCTCTGCAGGGAAGAGCTGCTGTAAATGCAGCCTACATGCCTCTGGGAAAGGCTGCATCTGCAGGGAAAAGCTGCTGTAAATCCAGCCTGTATGCCTCTGGGAAGGGCTGCATCTGCAGGGAAGAGCTGCTGTAAATCCAGCCTGCATGCCTCTGGGAAGGGCTGTGGACACAGAGGAGAAAGCTGTCTAAGCAGCAAGCTCTCGTACACGTGCACAGGCAATTCCTGAGCCACAATAACTGTGCTGCAGGGTATCTCTGGCCTTCTTATTGTGCAGAGATTAAGGCTTGGCTGTCTTGATGAGAAGGCTGTCAGGATTGCTCTGGAGCTCTCAGCATTCCCAATTAAAACTGTTTTAAAGGGACAGGAAAAGGAAAGGCAACCGGAAAACAGTTCCCACTCTGTCCTTTCAAAGAAACTCGATTTTAACACCTAATTATGTGCAGTACAGACTGAGTCCTATTCCCTTTGCCAAGCTGCTGCTTGGTTTTGATCTCCCGGGGTGCTCACCCTGATAGGGAAGGAGGCTTGGAGTAGGAAGAAGCAGAGGCTGTAGAAGAACAGAGAGACTGGCAGCACATTGCTGTCTCTGCCACTCACCTGCTCTATGACCTTGGACCTGGGACAGTGGCAATTGAGGCTTTGGTTTCCATGCTTTTAAAGGAGAAAGGGAGGAAATCATTTCCCCCCTGTGCATCATGCTAGGAGACACAGGACCACAAAGTGCTAAACTAGAGCAGTAAAACCATTCTGGTAGCCTAATAGCAGCTCCAGAGAAGTAGCAGAACACATCCATATTTTCTCCCATCTTTTTGATCACAGCTAATGAGGGGAAAAGAAAACCTTTGCCTTGGCTGAGAGCAAGCAGCAACTGTGAAAGTGATGCACCTGAAATGTAGGAAACATACTGGAGTGCAGGAATTTGGTTACAGGGCTGTTTGCAAATTAATGGCTAAATCAATGAAATGCAAGCATGGGATTTCTCTTGAGGAAAGCCTAGTCACCATCTCCAGGAGAAAGGGAGGGGGTTGTGGAGTGGGGATGACATAATCACCGCTTGCGAATCACCAGCAGCATGCATGCTTTAATCCATTAATGGGGGGTTTTTATCTCTGATCATAAAAAGCAGGTTACATTCAGCCTGGAAGGGAGTGAAGGCTGGAAGAGAGGGGAGGGGAGAGAAAGAGCAAGAGAGAGAGAGAGACAGAGACACAGACAGAAAGAGAGCACAATTCACTCGCTGAATTGCTTGCAAGCTTGGGGCTGCTCATTAAGGATCTCAGGAGAGCAGTTCCTCAGCATAACCTGCTCTCCTTCGAATGGAGCAGATGGAGACAGTGGTTCAGTCCTGCTGAGATATAGATAGATAGATATTTCTTTTTTTTTAAGCCCTCCTCACAGTTTGATGGGCATTCCCAGTGCTTTTGTGCACTTCTCGGAAGGCGTTGACGTGGAAAGGAGCAGCAAGGAGGGGGAGGTTGGAGGAAAAAAACCACCCTGCTTCTCTCCTAAAAAGACTGAGGGCATGAGAGAGTGGGAGCAGGCTGGGGAGGAGGGTGAGGGGAGAACACCTCACACCATGATCCCCGGGTGCCGGCACGGCGCAGTTTTGGAGATGTTCCTCCTGTGACTGGACACACCATGAGCATCTGGGAGGTGATCTTGGCTTTTGTGGTGGTGGTCTTGATGCTTGTGGCCCTGCTGGCCAACGTGTTGGTGTTGATGTGCTTCCTGTACAGCGCTGACATCCGCAAGCAGGTGCCGGGATTGTTCATCCTCAACCTCACCTTCTGCAACCTGTTGATGACTGTTTCGAACATGCCCTTGACCTTGGCTGGGATCATTTACAAGAGTCAACCAGGAGGAGATCAGATCTGCCACATTGTGGGCTTCCTGGAGACTTTTCTCACCACCAACTCCATGTTGAGCATGGCAGCTTTGAGCATTGACAGGTGGATTGCTGTGGTCTTCCCTCTAAGTTATCACTCCAAGATGAGGTACAGAGATGCTGCTCTCATCCTCAGCTACACGTGGTTACACTCGGTGTCCTTCCCGATAGTGGCAGCTTCTCTCTCCTGGGTGGGTTTCCATCACCTCTATGCCTCCTGCACCCTGTACAACAAGAGACCAGAGGATAGGACACAGTTTGTGATTTTCACTGGGGTCTTTCACACCCTCAGCTTCCTCCTCTCCCTTATAGTCCTGTGTTTCACATATCTCAAAGTGCTGAAGGTGGCACGGTTTCACTGTAAGCGGATTGACGTGATCACTATGCAGACCCTGGTGCTGCTTGTGGACATCCATCCCAGGTAAGGTGCCTGTGTGTTCAGCAAGTGAGACTGTTCACCTCAGAGGGACTCAGGATAGGCTTGAGTGCTATCTTAAATACAGTCTGATCTGTATCAGAGCAGAGGGTTGGGAGGGGGAGAAAACAAGCATTCTTCTTGCCAGTTTCTATTCTGCATGTTTCTTTTTCCTTGTGTTGATTTTTCTGGGTTGCAGATGAAACTCCTTTTTGTTGTTTTTTATTATGCTTAAGGGCTTGTTTTGGAGGGAGAGCAAATATCAGGCAGTTTTGGCTGAGCATGCACTTCCCTTTGAGATAACAATCAGATCACTACCTATTGTCTTCCCAGGTGGATTTAGTGTCAATAGATTTGTATTTCTTGGCTGGATCCCTGGGATGGAGCAGGCTGAGGCTGTACATGTCCCTTCAGTGGGAATTCAGGAAGGAAACTGGGTGCTGGGTGCCCCACCATCACCCAGCAGTGTCCCTACTGCTGTGCTCTTAGTAACTTTGTGTTTTCTGAAGGCAGGATTGTATGGGAAATACATCTGCAAAAGGCATCTGCCTGAATGCCTGGACTTAAATCCAAGTGACAGAGACCTCTGTAGCAATGTTAATATGACAGGCAAGGGAGGTATAAAGTTCCTTTCAAGCCCCTCGTGCTTAGACACAGGAGGAGAAAAGTCTCCAGGGTTGGGAGGATAAAGGGCTTGAAGGCAAGCACTAAAAGGGGGATGAATGTGTGCTGGGAGGCTGTGCAAGAGAATCATGTCAGGGATTATGGACAGAGAAAAATCTGGCTTGAATAGGCTGTGTCTGGATCTGGAAGGGATGCAGCTTTGGCTGGAGGAGGGAGGGTGGGAAAGACAGCTTTCCCTGGTCAGTGGTGAGAAAGCTTTGCTGGATGAAAGTCCAAGGATGGTGCTGGGCAGGCAGTGATCCTCATGAAGAGCTGGGGAATGTGGCCAGGGCACCCAGGAGAAGGAAGTTAGTGTGTGCTGTGAGTATGAGATGGCTCAGCCCATGAGAAGTGGAGAAGAGGAAACAGAGAGGATGAAAACAGGCACAGCTGGAAAGATATGGGACCAAGCTAGTGAGAAGGGAACAGTAGGACCCAGAGTGATCTACCTGGGAGATGGGGACTTAAGAAATGAACCTGCACAGCTAAGGCAGGACAGAGTGGCTGAGGGATCAGTATGTCCTGGCTCAGGGGCTTGGATGAGCTGGGGCACATGGGGCTAAGAGCCAGCTATGCCTGGGCTGGGATGGCAGAGTCAGTGAGTGAGCTCTGCAAAGGAGAAAGCAGTGTGGAAAGAAAACAGCTTGGTTTGCTCAGAGGAATTAGTTTGTCTTTGTGTGGCTGGAGTGAGGGATTGGAAAGGGAAGAGTCTGAGTTATTTGCCTGGGAAAAAAAAAACCAACAAGGAAAAAAATAGTTTGTCTAGGTAGGATGACAGAGGAGCCATGAGGGATATATGGATGGATGTAGTGCTTGGGAGACATTCAGGGATGTGATCTTAGGGTTCAGACTGTCTCTGTTAGAGTCTGAAGAGAAATGTCTTTTAGAAAAATGCTGGCAGTGCTGGGATGTGTCTGATACAGCAGAAGAAATCTGCCTGGAAGACAGGAAAGCCAAGAGCAGTGGAAAAAAAGCAGTCCCATGCCAGACATCCCACCTGACCCCCCCACTCCTTACTGTCCTGTGCTTTGCAAGCCAGAGGCAAACATCAGCTCTCCCCATGTGCAGCCAGCCAGGAGCAGAGCTGCAGGACTGAGAGCACATGTGGCTGTCCTCAAAAAAGGGGTCATCTTTTGGGGATTCCTAAGCCTGAGGCTAATAAGTCTGAAAGGATCAGAGCAGAACAAGCAAACCATTAAAGGAACAGAAGCATTGGCTCCAAATTCTCCAGTTAAGCTGTTTGATCCATCTCTTGACCAAGAATGCAGAGCAGAACTTTAGGCAAGTCCCCTCAGTGTTCTTGAAAACACATGTATAAATCTTCCCTTATCCCCCAAGTCACACAGAGGGGGGAAAAAAAAACCCAAACCCTTCTGCCCTATGTGCTGATCTTTGCCTTGAGTGATCTTAGCTCCTGCACACACTGTAAAATGGGATGGTTACTCCCAGGACAGTGCTGTAACCCACTTGGGGCTATTTCAAATGGCAATCTTTACACCTAATGCTTAAAGTATGCCTGGACTGCACAGCAAAGTTTAGAGGGGGGGGAAAAAGCAAAAATCTCAATGGCATTTCTCCTCCTCTGCATTTTTTTGTGGTCTAGGTTAGTTTGAGAGTGTTTTGTAATCATCTCACTGAGAGGTGGATTCAGTGGGGCTGTGGGATGAGACCTCTCTTCTTCAGAGAGTGGTACAGGCACTTTGCTGGCAGTAACTTGTATTAGTAACTCCTAATTATTTCTCACAGCAGGTTATTCTAGTGCCTCTCTCTACAAAAAGAAGAGTTTTAGTTTCTATTTTAGACTAGAGAGATGGTGGTTGATTTGACCTGTGGAGATGCTGCTGCTGAAAGGGTGAGACCTCAGACTGCCTTCCAAAGCTCTGACATAACAAGGGCATCACTTGGAAGTGGTATATATACAGGCAATTCCAGCATTTCCTAGAGTACCTAACAGCACAGGCATGGATGTCAGGAGAAGGCAGATGAGAGAACTAAGTTTATAATCCCACTTTAGACTTCCCTGACTTCTCTGGCTCTTTGCATGGTCTAGTTTCAAGGCTGAGAAATGAGTACAGACAATTTTCTGCCTTCTTTGCCTCAGAATACACCCACAAGGAGGTCTAGTGACAGGCATCATGACAGGTGGCTTTATTACCTGTGACTTGGAGAGACACCAGTGATCTTCTGAAGATCATTGCAGATATTTCCAAAGGAAACCTTTAACTACCACACAAAATCATGTGAAGGCTTAGGGCACACATCCTTTTGAGTTAGCTCAGGCATTTTTTACTGGATATTGCTTTTTCTTGACTTTGTTCTTAAGTCCAAGCTATCTTAGGTATTGTGAGTGGTTTGAGTAAGATTTCACTTAAGTGCTTAAATTATCTATACTATCTTTTTGGTGTATCCAGCTCTACACATCTTAAAGTCCAGTATCTCCTAAACTTTGTTTAAAATACCAAAGCTTCAAAGGGATTTTCCAGAATATTAAAATCTCTAAATGAAAGCTTAGCCAATAATCCAGTTCTGTTACTAGTGTCATTCCTGGAACTTGCATATATGTTCTTATCTTAGTGCATAAAAGTGTGTGCAAAAGCAAAATACTCATCTGTGTGCATTGTCTATATGAAGGAGTGAGATAAAATGCCTTCCTTTGGGATGTGGCATTTATTAGCTACATCTGGAAAGGCTGAACAAAAGAAAGAGGTTGAAGCCTCTCAGAACTTCTCAAGTCATGTGTGAACTCTAGGACTCAAAGACAGCTTTGTATGTACCAGTAAAGAAAAGATGTAACTGAGGAAACTAAGAGACAAAAAAATACACCACCTTCTACATCCTAACATCACCCCAATTGAACCTGGTTGGGGGATTTCTTTTCCTATACTGCTGTGTGCCTGGGATACTATGAATTTAATAACATAGGCCTTCAGTGAAGCTGTCAAACCTCTAAGCTCATCTGTCTGCAGCTAAAAATACCCCCAGTTTTGCAGCTCTTGCAGAACTGAAGGCCCATAGGTTCCCTTGAAAAGGTGGATTTTGTTTTTTCCTTCTCAGTCATCATTTCTCACTGCATGTTACTCAGCCATAGAAGATAAAATCTCAGAGTCATAGACTCTCACTTTGGAAAGGACCTTAAGGATCATCTGGGCCAACCTTTCTTGGCAAAAGCACAGTTTAGATTAGATGGGCCAACACCTTATCCAGATGAATCTTAAAAATTTTCAGTGCTGAGGACTCTACCACTTCCTTGGGGAGATCATTCCAGTGGCTGATTGTCCTTGTTGTGGCAAATTTTCTTCTCGTGTCCAGTTGGACTCTCCCCAGGTGCACCCCTTATCCCTTGTCTTTTCCATATGATTCATAAAAAGGGACTCTCCATCTCCTTTGTAGCTACACTTTAAATACTTGGACATGATAAGGACTCTCCTAAGCTTCCTTTTGTCACAGAAGAACAACCCCAGTTCTCATCGCCTATCCTTGTATGACAGCTTCCCAGAACATGTAACACTTTTATTTTACTTAGGCATATTCTTTAAGGGATAGACAATTCATTATTTCAAGCAGAAAACCTTTTTCCTTCTGGATTTTGTTCATTTTGCCATCGCTCTGGAGAGTGGCAGTGTAAGACCACCTCTAAATCATATTTCCTTGGACCCAACCAAAAGGGAACTGACTGCCACAGAGCTCACCAAAGCACTCTGAGATCCTCAGGACACAACATGCCTTGAGATGATGATCAAGCACTTGCTAGCACAGCAAAGCACGTGAGGGTATGGCCATAAACCTCTCAGCTATTAACATCTCTAAGTGTGGAACCCAAACAGTGAGTCATTAACTACAAAGGCACAACAAAAAAATAGAGACCAATTGCAAGCAGCTTCAAACTGCAGCCCATGGGTGGGCTGGTGAGACATTAGGGGTTGGANTTGTTTGCAGTTCAGGTGCCAGAGCACTGGCCCAGGCTGCCCAGGAGCCTGTGGAGTCTCCTTGTCTGGAGCCATTGCAGAGCTGCCTGGACACATTGCTGTGTGAGCTGGTCTAGGTGCTTCTGCTCTGGCAGGGGGGTTGCACTACATGATCTTTCTAGGTCCCTTCCAACCCCTAACATTCTGTGATATTGTGATCTTTAAAGGTTGCCTTCCAACACAAACCAGTCTATGATTCTGTGATTGCTTTACCAAGAGACCCATGCAATGAGACAACACATAGAAGGGGATCTCAGGATGCAGTCTGCCTTTGATTTTGCTCTTTCCCAAAGGGACTAGTTCGGGTTCTGGGGCTCTGGGAAACACAAATGATGCTGCCCATCCAACCTACCTGCCTAGAGAAGACCTGACTCAACCAGCTCCTTCAATAGGCACAGTGAGCACAATAGTCACAACAGCAGATAGAGGAGGAGGAGGATAGGTTCTCATGTTATCACTCTTTTGGGAAGCAAATGTGCTGATTCTAAAGGAGATGTCCTGCAATGGAAGCATGGTCTCAGCCCTATGTTCCTATCACCTTGCCACCACACCAAGGGTCTCACTGGTGGCCTGATGACACCACCACTGGGAAACTCAAAGGAAAACACTTGTCCTAAAATATCACAGGTAGAGGGGGAAAAACCCACCAGGTTATGACTAATTTGTGTGTGTTCATTCTGGAACAAGGCTAGTTTAAGGTAAGGAGCAGGAACATCACAGTACTCTGTGTTGGTTATGCAATTCAGGGCTTTGCAGAGCCTTCAGCACAGCAGCCTGTGCCTGCTCAGAAAGACTGATAACCACACAGTTCACAGCCATGGGATACAGTGATTGCTCCAACATTGGGCTGAATGTTCAGAGGGTGGGTTTTTTTTTTCCTGTTATGATTTTATTGAGCTTTATTTCTTATCTTGCTGGCAAGTTTCTCCTCTCTAAGACAGTGGTGTTGGAATTGCTGTTTCTAGGGAAGTGGCCTGCTGCCTACCCCACTTTGGATGTTTCCCTCATCTCTGAATATCATGGGGCAAAATCTATCCTGCAAATAGAGCTTTCAGGAGTTCAAAAAGGAACTGCAATTGAACTCAAGGCTGAATTCCACCAGCTCAACCACATATACATTGATATAATGTGTGTGTGTGTGCCTATAAATGTACTATCAGTAATTGTTTTTGGAGGGCAAGATGATAATATAATGCATTAACACTTGGTATTGTCCCATAGGAGGAAAGACTGAGGGATCTGGGACTGTTTAGCCTGCAAAAGAGAAGGTTGAGGGGAGACCTCATGGCTAACTCCCTGAAGGGAGGTTGTAGAGAGGCAGGGACTGCTCTGTTCTCTCTAGTGGAGAGTGCTAGGACAAGGGGAAATGGATGGAAATTGCACCAGGGGAGGTTGAGGCTAGACATTAGGAGGAATTTCTTTGCTGCAAGGGTTGTGAGCCATTGGAACAGGCTGCCCAGGGAGGTGCTTGAGTCCCCATCCCTGGAGGTGTTTAAGAGCAAGGTAGATGTTGCATTGGGAGGCATCATTTAGCAGGTTGCTAGGGCTAGGACAAAGGCTGCACTGATGAGCTTCAAGGTCTCTTATAGCTGTAACTGTTCTATGATTCTATATCATCCAATACCAGGTGGATTGGTGGATTGATGTGACTACAGCACTCAATAGAATGAGATTTTCATGATTCCCTAAAGCCACTGAAATCTGCTCCCTGATCTCCTGACTCATGTTCTTGTTTGTGTTGAATGTCACACAGCGTAAGAGAGCGGTGCCTAGAGGAACAAAAGAGACGGAGGCAGCGAGCAACCAAGAAAATCAGTACCTTTATTGGTACTTTTATTCTTTGTTTTGCACCTTATGTAATTACAAGGTAAGTGTGAACCTACAGACCTGGAAAGTCTACTGAGATGCACTCTTAAACTCAGAGAAGTAGGGCACTAGGAGCCCGAAAATGATTCAGGTCTCTCGTGATGTTTCCACTGAAAGTTGCTTGTACTGAGCTAACAAAACAATGTGAAGTGTCACAGCACTTACCTGATACAATCCTGACACAGTCTGTGGGCCAAATTCTGTTCAGTTAGCCCAGTTGAGATGTTGGTTGCTGCATGGGAGTGATTTTGCAGCCTTTTTTCACCTGCTCCTCAGATTGCCTCCCTGGTTCAGGGGATGATCTGCAGGAGAAGACACTTGTCTGACTGTAAAAATCTGGTCAACAAGATCCAACTGAGGTGAGAAGATGGTCCAATAGAGTTTATTAGTCATAAACATCAAATATCAAAGCTGTTCTGGCTCATAGCTAACAAAAATCCTTGTGATTTATGGTTAGATGTCTATCCATCTACTAGCATATCTTTGGAAATGGCTCCTGTGGGAAACACAAAATTACTCCTATGAAATAAAAAAAATACTACAAAGTGAGTCTCTCCTGAAAACTGTTATCTGGTTGTTGAAGGAAATTTACAACTTCAAGTCCTTATTGAAAGACTCTGGAAAAACTGAAATGCTGCTGTGCAGAACAGAGAAAGATAGAAATACTTTAAAACTATCTTCTATTTCAATACTATCAAATAGAAATTTTTAGGGATGACTTCAGGCAAACTCAAATCCATCATAAAAAAAAAATCATTGAAAAAGCTGGGTTAAGCCTCAGTATGGATATTTTTTCCCCTGAATTTCTAACAAAATTCACAAGTAGGTCTTGTAGTCCCTTAGCAAAAATGGAAATCTGCATGTCACATTGATTTGCTGTTGCTGATAACAATAGCTAATTGATTCATGCTGTTTGTTTGTGGCAGTGTTACTATATTTACCTTCCTTTTCACCTAGTAGTCACAAGAACACACTCCATGCCACACACTCCAAAAGGGGATGAGAGGATATTATATTTATGGACATTCACTCAGTTCTCAGGCTAGAAGTTATTAGAGTATTTGCCTCATTACAAATGATTAAATTTCATTTTACATTGGGTCTCTGAACTTAGTGATAATCATCACAGTCACAGAATAGCTTGTGGCTGCCTCCTGAGTGTTGCTGAGAGCTCTAACCAGGACTGGCCAAAGAAATTCTATGCTTCTCCATAGTCATCTCAAACCAGCATTCAGACATCACCTCCCCACCTCCTCCTAACTCTGTGACATCCTAATTTGTGTCTCAGTAGCCTTAAGAGTCTTCAGTCTGTTGAGGATTAATAGCTTTACCACAGGGAGTGACTATGAGAAGAGTCAAGATGTAGAGCCCTGAACACATGAAGCTTTGGGACACTAGCCAGGCCTGCCAGGTGGGATAAAGGCTATCACTTTCCTGGCCTTTTTTTTTCCATTCTGACACATCTAAGGAGGGATTGATCCACAACAGGCTACAGGGAATTCCCTCTCCAGCTCCTTGAGAGACCTTGCTGGACACTACACCCCATGGATGGGTATTGGAGGATGTGTGTTGCTATGCTTCCCTGTGCCTCACGTATACAACTAAGAGAGTAGAAGTCAAGGGGATTAGGAGGCTTTTGAGTTTAGTCATGTAAAGTAGTAGTATTTTCTGGACTATCTCCAGAGCTTTGATAGAGGCAATCAATCAGAATTCAAGGCAGGGAACAGGAGATAGATGATGAATTGCTCAGCCTCTCCTTTGGACAGCCAGCTCTAATCAGCAACTTATTTAAATTAAACATGCTTTTAAGTGCTTCATGAGTTGAGGCCTGAAAGCAGCAACTCACAAGGTTTTACTGTAACCACATCTTTCTGCTTCCACACTAAAAATAAATAGCTGTCTCTAGGAATTAGAGTCACAGAATCATTCAGGTGGGAAAAGACCTCTAAGATCATCAAGTACAACCATCAACCTATCACCATCATGCCACTAAGCCATGATCCTAATTCCATGAACCACTGAAGGACTTGTGCTTATAAACCCAGCTAGAAAAATTCTTCTCTGGGGAAACCAGAGTTTTTCAGATTACATTAATGTAAAAATCAGATTAGGCATCTCTTTTGCCAAGAAAACACCCTTCTTAATAGTTCAGTGGCTGATCTTAAGTAGTATATCAGTACAATCTGATTTTTCTTCTTCAGTGTTCTCACTGTACCAGTCTGACAGCTATTATATTATATATTTCTATATATATTTCTATATAATATATTATATAATACAATACATTATATAATATTATTATTATATAATATATTTCTAGGCATAGCTTGTTCCTTGGCGTGTAAAAAAGTAGCATGCATCTCTTCTTTTGCTATATTTATCATGATGTGATTAAATAACATAATTCAAAACCTATTTTCTCCAAGCAGCTTTTCATAAGAAAAATTAAACTAAGTCATACCAATCTCTGATATTAATTTTGAACTCCAGGCATTTCATACTGGAATACAGGACTTTGCTCATCTGAGTTAATAAGTGCTGTCAATGTGTGAGGAAATTGGCTTTAAATTAAAAATCCTGAAGTAATATCTGAAAGAAATTCACAGTCCCAAGCCCTCAGGTTATAGAGGAAGGTGGTGGATCAGGCAGAAGATGATTAAAACCCTCTTGTATCATCTCTGGGGGACAAGGGGTAAGCAAAGTGTGTATTTCAAGTGATTGCCTGCCCTCTGCATGCAGATCCTGCTCTGGTAGCCAGGCAAGTTATAGTCTTCCCTATCTATATAGAGCATCTATATGTTTCTTAAACACCTCCAGGGACTGTGACTCCATCACCTTCCTGAGCAGCCTGGGCCAAGACTTAACAACCCTTTCAGGGAAGAAATACCTCCTTATATCCAATCTAAACCTCCCTTGCTGCAACTTGAGGCCATTTCCTCTTGTCCTGAGAGAAGCTGGCCAGATGTAATAGATGTACCACTTAGGAGGCCAAGCTGGCTAAGGGTAAATCAGCCAACAGTCATTTTTGGACCAAGAAACACTCATTCAAATAGGGCTTTTGCACTAGCAAAATAGCCAGCCTACTAAGCAACTAAGTGAAAATAAAGTAAAAACTGCATCCACATCGGGAGGAGAGAGCCAGGCTCTTCTCAATGGTATCCAATGTTAGGACAAGAGGGAATGGGAGCAAGTTGNAATACATCATATAATATTAATATTATATAATACATTATATGATATTAATACTTATTAATATATTATTAATAAATAATAATATTAATATAACATAATATATTATTTTATATATTATAATATATAAATATATTATATGATNCCTTCCTGAGCAGCCTGGGCCAAGACTTAACAACCCTTTCAGGGAAGAAATACCTCCTTATATCCAATCTAAACCTCCCTTGCTGCAACTTGAGGCCATTTCCTCTTGTCCTGAGAGAAGCTGGCCAGATGTAATAGATGTACCACTTAGGAGGCCAAGCTGGCTAAGGGTAAATCAGCCAACAGTCATTTTTGGACCAAGAAACACTCATTCAAATAGGGCTTTTGCACTAGCAAAATAGCCAGCCTACTAAGCAACTAAGTGAAAATAAAGTAAAAACTGCATCCACATCGGGAGGAGAGAGCCAGGCTCTTCTCAATGGTATCCAATGTTAGGACAAGAGGGAATGGGAGCAAATTGCACCACAGGAGGTTTAGTATTAACACGAGGAGGTATACACATTCAGCAAAACATTTCACTAAAAGGATTAAACTGCACGTACACAAAAGGGTTTTCATTGTGTATTTCCTGTATAAAAGATCAAGGTCTTAATCTTCAACATAACATTCTCATTTGTTTACTAAAAGTGAAATAAAAGCAGAGGATATCTATTTGACATGACACACTACACAATTCCAAGTTAACAAGGTATCAGAGCTTATAGCTTTGAAATAAAAAGGTATTGAAGACCAGACAGCAGAAGATTGGCTTATGAAAGCAAGACAGGGAATTATCTAGTTGATTCTGTAGGATTTAATTTACTGGTAGCACTGCAATATTAATGCTCCTTCATGGAAAATGTCTTCTTTTTGGCTGAAACTTCTCCTGAAAATGGAAGCTGTGCATATCATTTCCCTTTGAAATGAGAAACAAACCCCTCTTTCAAAGGCAATAAAGTATGTGATATGCCTTGAAAGACTGACATTTAATTGTTGGTGCACAGAATGGAATTGCCTAGCTTAGGTTTTATCTGCATTTATGTGTTTGCTGCCTGGTATTTGCAAATATAATCTACTATAAAAAAATATACAAGCACTGAAAAATGTGTAAATATCAAACACACTTAGGAGACATCATAAAAGAAATAAATATTTTAAATTCTGTCAGTAAAAGTGTAGGCTTTTTAGATGATCAGCCCATGAAGGTAAAATTAGCAAGTCTAGAATTGCATCCCTGAAGTGTCTGATATGCTTTGAATGAAGATTGTTAACATCTCCCAGAAGTGATTGACAGACACTCAGACACATATTTGTTATCTTTTGGTCATTCAAAGCATCCCCTGAATTTAATTAAACTTAATCCAATTCACATCTGTAAAGCATTGAGTAAAAGTAAATCAAGCAGAGGACGAAATGCAGCATGCTGAAATTCAAAATGCAAAGGCAGCATCAAATCTGTGAAGTGGAGAATAACAAGAAGGAGGAGGATGGCTCCTGGTGGATTACCAAGTAAATATGACTCAGTAGATGATTAATTTCCAAACAGTCTATTCTAATTTTAAAGCATATTAACGTGGATGTTGTAAGCCACATTTTATTAAACAAGAGACGATACACCAGATGAGACCTCCCAGCAGCTTGAGCAGATGATATTATGTCTGAGTTTAGATCCTGGAAGGAAGATATCAACCATGAGTTACAAGGAGAGGCTGAAAGAACAGCATTTGTTTGGTTGGGATGAAAAGAGAGAGAAAAGGGACAGATGGTGGTTCTTTGGTATCCTAAAGGTGCCTCCAGTAATCAGCTGAGCCAAGTGGAACTAGTGGAAAGCCAAGAGCAATTCCCAAGGATTTGCTTGGAACAGAGCCTGGTCACCTCAAATGTCTCACATATCTGTGAGCCCAAAGAGCATTTTGGCTAATGTCACCACCCCTAAAAGCATCATTGTGTATCACTTGCAAAGTGATCAAATTGCTAGCACAAAGCTAAATTTAGAGATCAGGAGAGTCTGAGAGCAGATGTGTGACCCCATCTTTGGGAGACAAACCTCAAGTTTACATTTGCTGTCTTAAAAATGGACAAGAGGAGAACTAAATTCACATTTTCATGAGTATGGCTTTCTTTCATTTTGTTGTTGCAATTGTCTAGGAATCAATTGGGCTTTGGGGAGGGTCATTGGCTTACATCTGTGCTCCAAGATTTTAATATGAATATTCACTCTTTCAACCTTCCTCTTTCCACAGACTTGTTGAATTATCCTCTGTGGTCCACATCAATTCCCACTGGGGGATCATGTCCAAGTGCTTAGCCTACAGCAAAGTGGTTTCAGACCCTTTTGTGTACTCTTTGCTACGGCATCAGTACAGGAAGACATGGAAGGACATCATAAACAAGGTCCTCAAAAGAAGCTCCATCAACTCCTCTGCCCTCACCAGCGACTCGCACAATCGCAATGAATGAGGAGCCTGGTATGGGACCTACAAGACACCTAAAACCAATATATGGGAATTAAACATAACTGGCTTATCCCTAGTAACTATCCTCAGCTGACCAGGTTTTGGAAGGCAGTCAAGGACAGGTTGAAGGCCAGCCTGTGTTCCCCCAGTAGCCTATGTACCACCTAAGGCAGGCAGGATGCTCTCTACCTCCTGCCTCCAGCTAAACAGTGCTATTGATCTGTGGTCCTGCTAGCTTGGAAAATACAAACCTCCCATTGATTTCCATCAGCAGTTACATATACACAGAGGGGACAAAGCTAGTCCTCAGCAGAAGGACTCATGAAAGTCATGGGAGCAAACTGGTGCCATCATTAAGATCGTTCCAAAAAGCAGTACAGGGATATTTGTGCTGGATTTTTCACTCTCCCTCTGATGGAGTTGCCAGCTTGGCTTTACAAAAACCACCCTAACATAAGTTGCTTATGTCACATAGAGGAAAAACTCTTAAAAATAAAAGCTTAACAGAAAAATCTTTACCTAGATACTTATACACTGCCCCAGCCTGTTATTAATGTTGGGTTTTTTCCCCTCCCTGCAGATATGTTACTTAAAGAAAAGGTGAGCCTAAAACTGAGATTAAAAGTATAATTTCCAAAGGAAGTGGATTAAAAAAGAATGGATTCCTTCCCCACCATAAAAATTCAGCCAATAATCTGAATCCACATCTGAATGTACAGATCTCAGGAGGTTTCAGTGTAGATCTTTACAGCTCTGGCTTGTAGTTATGCATAGTAATGTTATTAACATTTACTTTGCTTTTACTTCAGGCTGCAGCTAACATAGGTACTTTCCTGAGTGATTTCCAGTGATTTCTCTCCCAGTCCAGTGAAAACACTATGAAATTGGACCATTTTCCAAGTGTTTTCCTGTGAAGATATAGAACATGAAGAGCAATAATTAATCAGTTGTGGCTATGATTTTTGGGAAGACTCAATTTATGAAACCACTTGCCTCAATGAATTGTGTCATCCTCATAAACTCAATGTTGTTTTCTAACTATTGCTTTTAAATGCTTCACATTTATACTATGATTTGCAAAAGACCTGCTACCAATTCTGACCTGAGTTCTGCATACAATTTTCCCCAGAAAGCAACTTAAAGACAACAGTAAGTTAATATTAGAAATGATTTTTTTTCTGGCTGGGTAGGTCAAGAAAACTTTTCTCCATTGGCCAGAAAGTAGGTTAATGAGTTAAATTAGTATATTCCCTATCACTTATGCTAAATGATCAAAATCAGTCATTCTGCATGTTCCCTTTACAAGCTCTACCATGGATATCAGGCTTTGGTAGAACAGACATTATGACAACTCTACAATTTCCTTCATACCTTGCAAAAAGTGTTCACTGCTGAAGTTTCTGGCCAGATGCTTTTGTGAGGAAACTCAACACAAGGCTTGAAGGTGACAATGAACATGGGGTAAAAGCTCAGCTGTAGGTCTAGAGAGCTTGCCTCTGTATCACAGCTGCAAGGAAGCAGGATAATCTCTCAACCTACATTGTCATCAGCTTTCTAAAAGGAAAGATTAATACAATTGCAAGCATCAAATACCATGTCAATAAAATCATTTCGGCTTAACGATTAATTTATTACCCACCTAAAATTACCACAGAGTTTCAGTAAGATTATACAACACTGCATTCCAAAATTAGCCCTTAGCCAGATTAAATAGTCTACCTCATTTTAGCCATTTTCCATTTGAGGCTTAACATCATTTTCTCAGGTGCAATCAATAAAAACAGCCAGTTCAAGGCCTGTTTCTTTAGAAATTCAACTCATTTTGATGACCTGATTGCAGCAGAAGGCAGGATATTAGAAAGTTGGTTATTAGCTATATCAACAAGATAAAAAAGCTCTATATCAGATTGTTATATGTTTTATTAAGACCACTTCAGTAAATTGCAACAGGAGGATTGTTAAAAGTCCACACAGCTGTTGTCCACTTACACATTGGGCTGCTGCCAGCATCAAAGGGAGGTTTGTATGTTGATAAACCAAGGACCAGATGTGTTTCAAACTTTATATTATTTCAATAGAGTAAGATGATGTCCCAGAAAAAAAAAAAAACAACAAACAAAAAAACCTCAAAATAAACAAAAAAGACCCTAAACACAATCTATTGTACATTTAGGATAGCTAGTAAAAGATGAAGAAGAATAAAGCACTGGACTTGTCTCATTATGCTTGTGCATCACAGCCAGTCACCCGTTGATTTATATGTCACCATGAGCAATAAATCTCTCCCCTTGTATGTGTTTAACAATTTGTCTTTCTTTCATGGTGCCTTTCTCCTAGAATTAATCTTAGAAGAGAGAATAAATCCATAATTTCCCCATTCCTCAGCTGAGCTCTAGTGTTGGATGCAAGAGGGAGTTGTAAACACTGGTGCTTGACACAAAATACAAGTAATAACTTAACATTTCCTGATGGCATTCATAAGTTACTAGAAATACCACCTCCAGTCATAGATAATCAGCTGAATTCTTACAGGCAACTTGCAAAATGTTCTAAAATCTGTGTCTAACTGATGAATGTATCTCTGAGTAACTGTCTGCTGAGGATTGTATGTGCCACACAACTCGGGCGAGTTAGGATACTGATGGTAAATATAATGCACAATATTATATCTGCTTCTGGAGTGGAACTGGTCTCTTGTCTGACACAAATGAGTGTGTGTGGAGGTGGTAGGATTTTCCATTGTGTTATTTAAATGTTTTGCAGAATGTTTGTAAAGTGTGGCTACAATGTGTGCCCAAAGTTAGGGAAGGGCACGTGGAAAACCTCTGCAGCTGCTGAGGATTGCAATAGGCCTCTGCCATCCATATGCAAGATCTGTCTCCCACATGTTACATTTAATTAACATTTCCTTCAGATCTTGTAAATTTGGCAGGCAGAACACTGGCAGATGATTAAGAGAATTTAGTCCACTATGTTATTTTGCAGATTCTGATCTTTTTCCTCTTTTTATTTTACAGTTACTTATATGATCTCAGAGCCTTAGCTGTGATCTAGGATCCTGCTTTAATTTCTGCTTTTCAGTCTGTTTGAATGTGGAGAGATGGTTAATGGCATTTAGCAAAAACTATGAGAGACTGATAAGAGTTTATTGAAGAAATAAGTACCAAATCCTCTCCTGACATAAATCAACATAATGGTTGTTGCAACTGAGGGTCAGGTACCATTAGATAACTATATCCAGGGTTTATAGATCTGTCTTCTAAACATCTAGGACCTTGTTTTGATGGAAATAGAAAGATGTGAGCAGGATTTAGTGAGTTCCTCAGGTGCCCACATGCCTGGTTTTGGTGTCAGGCAACCACATGACTTTTCTTTAAATAACTTCTATCCCTGTTTATACTTTCTTTGAGTAAAAGACCCTAACAACCTCTTGTCACTGGCCCTTTATCAGATGTTTTAAAACCTCCTGTGATTCTGAAAACAGTCAAATCTAGATGTAGATGTATGAGGACATGGTTTAGTGGTGGGCATGGGAGTTTTAGGTGGATGGCTGGACTTGATGACCTCAGAGGTCTTTTCTAACCATAATGATTCTATGATTATAAATGTTCCAGACAAATCCATGTGAAGCTTGATGACTGCTTCAGCAGTGGTTGCAAACATCAGAGCATTACAGAGCAGCTGAAGTTGGAAGAGACCTCTGGAAGTCATCTTGTCCAGTGTTTTATTGTGTTTTACCATCTCAACTTTACTAATACATCTCTTTACCCTACAGTAGTGTTGGGAAATGATCTTAATCTGCTTCAGGTCAACAAAAAAAAATCTTCCTGGAAAAAAAAATATAAATATATATAATATATATATAATATATAAAATATATATATTATATATATAATTTTGGGAAGACATTTTGGATTTAAATTCAAAACCATCTGCATCACAACAACTTTAGAGGTGACAAAAGTGAAGCAGAAAGACATGTGAATAGGATGCTCAGGAAGGTTGGGAATGGCTTTGCTGTGGTTGCAAAGATATTAGTTCCTTTGGCTTTTCCCAGTGACCTGTTTTAACACTGAATGCTCTCCAGGTCTCTCAGCCATCCAATTCACCTCAAAGAGAAAGGTAAAAGTTCTGTCAAAGCCCAGTTGCTGCCATAGAGTGGGCTGAAGCTACAAGAGCAGCAGAGCCTCCATAGGAAGATCCTTGTTGGGCTGGGAAGAATCCAATGGTCTTTACATAAGTTATATGGAAATTACTCACATTGTTTGAATGCCCAGAAACCACCTCCACCTGGATATGCCTTACTTTAGGAAACAAGGCTAATTCTTAAAACCCAGGAGGTTTAGATAGCTTGCAATAGTAAATTTTGGTCTGGGCCTACATGCTTAAATTTTCATAGCTCCCTTCTCCCTTTTAATCCTAAATGAAGAAGCCTTTGAATCTCTTATCCTATACATTTTTAGGCTTTGCATCCTTGTTGCTTGATCCAATAAATCACTAAATATTTCAGCACATCCTATCCAGCTCAGAGATCTCAGTTAGATCCTGATCCTATGGTCACTATATATTTGCTTCAATGGGTAGCCCTGGATAATTAGGGTTAATTTTAGGCTTAAGTATTTGCAGAATCAGGGATTATACCTTTGTAACCTCCCCAAACCTGAATAAGTGAGAGAACAAAAAACATTTTAGCCTTAAATCTTGCTTTTTTTTTTTCTTTCTTTTTAATTTGCTTTTCATGCTCTCAGCATATCAAAACTCTTTAATGAGTGAAGGTTCTTTCTGATCACCATCATCCTGCTGGAGAAAGCAGCAAGTCCTTGTTGGGGGTAGGGTTGGGGGGGATATAAAAGTTGTTTACATGGAGAAAAGAGCTGCTGCAATCTTTGTGAAATGTCTACTTCTTACCCATAGTGTACATCCTGTAAATATATACTTAGGATTGGTGTTTTTTTAAGCAAGCCATGCTCAACTAGAGAGGTTGCTATAGTTTATCCATATATGTCTATATTTATAAGAGAAAAGCTCAGCCCTAGAGACTGTAAGTGCACTTCAGAAGTGTGTGTGTGTTGAGAGGCAAATGCATCGAGGTGTGTGACAGCATGCATGTGTGCTAATTGTGGAATAAAATGTGATTTTATTTGATTTTTGTTGTTGTTGTTGTTGAAGAAATACTCTTGCACATGGTTTCAATGTACCCAAAGGCACCAGTGCACGTGGCTGGTTAATAAACTACAAAGATATAGTAGGAAAAGGATCTCCATTTGGAGCCAGTACTGACTACTAGAAAAGTGTTTTCTAGTCACTGTAGTTAGAGCTTTAAAGCAAACCTTTTGTTAAAAAAAAATACCAATAGCAAAAAAAAAAATAAATGGAAAGCCTCCATCTTCCTGGGATTTGGATCCAGCAAGAGGAAAAAAGAAAATTGGTGCTTTTGATTGACATCCTGGTGAGGTATCAGTAGAAATGCAACATGGCCCAGAGTGCAAAGGCTACAGCCTTCCTCTTGCTGACCATCACAGGTAGGCTTCTTCTGTCATATTGCACTTATACTACCTAGACTTCTTGAACAAAAACTAAAAGAAGCCCTGTTGGATATCCAAATTTTCTTTACATTACCTTCTGATTGTGAAATTTTCATGCAAAGACAGGTAGCTTCTGCTCCTTTTGCTTTGCTAATGTGATCAATGGGCTAAAAATAAGGAAATAAAGGAAAAAAGAAATAGAAATCTCATGAATTGAATGGCTTATTATTAGGAAAAAATGTCATATAGTGTTCCTTAAGGTCACACAGCACATATGATAAAGCTGGGGACAAGTTCTCCATGCTCTGCCATCCAACCCAAGTTGGATTCAAGTAAAATAAAGTAAAATAAGCAAATTAAAGTAAAATAAAATAAGTTTAAGTAAAATGAAGTAAAATAAGTAAATTCAAGTAAAATAAAGCTACCTGCACCAGCCAGAGTCCTGAGTGGGTCTTCATATAACAGAAACTATAGGGCTTCCCAGATAAGAAGTGAAAAATCATTATCACAGATTGCCTTGGAACATAGAACTAGATAACTAAAAGGTGCCTTGATTTACTTTTATTTATATACAGGGCATTTTTTCTAAACCTTAGAGGTATTTTTTTTTTTCCACAGTGTTTTTATTTTCTTAAGATCATTTTAGGATCCAACATGCCATCTCTTTGGCAATCACTAGTCATTCCCTTCTGAATTCTTGCAGGAATGTAACATATTACTTACTAATCTTTCCAGACACAGTTAGCTATAAACCATTTCCCCTAGACTAGATTATTAGAGGATTATTTGCTTTAAATAAAAATGTTATTGGCTGGTTTTACAAATCCTTGCTTGGAAGAGTAACCATGATCAAGCAAGGTTCGTCAAGCAGCAACCTTGAGCAACCAAGGACCATTTGTGGAACAAGAGGTACAAAAAGGTCCTGGCTCTGTATTTAAACTGGGTGTTGGGTTTTTTTGTTGTTGTTTTGACCAAATAATGAAAATAGATGGTTTCCTATTTCTAAAAGCACCTAGCCAGTCTGGAGAAAGATAGTTCAGAAATAACATTACTAATAGCTGCTGTAGATAGGGCATGTTTTGAGTACCTTATTATAAATATAGTCTAATTTATTGCATTTTACTTCTTTGTACAACAACGGGATGTATCTGCAGGGGCTATTTATTTAGGGGGGAAAATGGCAATATAAATAAATCCTTTCTAAACTGCATGGATACAGAGATGCACAGACCAATTGGTTAATGACAATATGCTCGAGTGCCATGGGTTAACATGGACTTTAGGGTCCCAGGCAAGCTAAAATGCAATAGTTTCCCAATAGATACTTCAGATTCCTTCATGTAAAGGCAGATAGATAAGATTCTGCTCTGTTAGTAACTACAGCTTAAAGAAATACAATGAAACAAATCTCAATCCTGACTTCAAATTGTTGAATCATGGGGCCTGTGCTGTCTATTCTGTTTACAATGGCTTGTGCTTTGTGAAGACATATCAAATGGTGTAATATATTTTTATGACCTAGAGTTAAAGGTTAATACAAAGTGATATATATATATATATACATATAAAAATACAGGCTATGTATGTATATTGTGATTTTGTTAAATTTCCTGTTAATGAAATGTGATTCTGATGAATGACTTGGTGTGAGCTATTTTTTCATATAAAAATTAACATTTCAAAACAAAATCTGTTTCACTTTATTGTTGCAAAAGTCAAGTCTGTAATGTCACTGCCATGAAGTGACCTGATCAGTCCTGTCCACTTGTGGAAAACCACTACAAAGTCAATTGCAATAGGCTATGACTTGGGGGGTTGGAGTAGAAAACATTTAAAGGTCCATTCCAACCCAAACCATTCTGTGATTACTTCACTGCAATATGAGCAACACAAGGGAAACTATTGGAGAACCTTAATACACAATGCATATGCCTAGTCTTAATGCATATGTCTAGCCTTAATACACTCAGTTCTACTTGAAGCTTCCTTGACATCTGGAGCAGGTTGCACACAGAATCACAGAATGTTAGGGGTTGGAAGGGCCCTAGAAAGATCATCTAGTGCAACCCCCCTGCCAGAGCAGGAGCACCTAGACCAGCTCACACAGCAATGTGTCCAGGCAGCTCTGCAATGGCTNCATTAAGTTTCTCCCTGTCCATCTCTCTAGCCTGTCCAGGTCACTCTGGATGGCACAGTTGGTGTGAAACCAAGACTGGGGGAAACCTGGCAGCATGGGTTTCTCTGAGCATCCTTGTCCACTTGGAGCTCCTATGGAAAGGTCTCTGGGGGTCCTTAAATGTGTTCTTCTGCTGACTTATAGAGTTTTATCACTAACTCTGCATTGATAGTCACATCAGAACTTCAATACTCAGAGGTGGGCAAGCACTCATTGAAATCAACAACAGTATCTGCAACCTTCTCCCTGTGATTTCTAGGCAGAGATCTGAGTTGAAGATTAAATTCCACTTCTGAGCATCCATTAAGCCTCTTAAGGGCTCTTTTGCTTCCCTTACAGGTGTTAAAACTCCACTGCAGAGAAGCAGAAGAGCCCCAGAAGAGCTCAAAATTCTCAGACATGGAATCATTTCTGATTTAACCAACATTAATAAATTGTGCTATGCTTTTGTCCCCATTTCCCCCTTCATTTCAAGCAGCTCAGCAAATAAGTTTCTGTTTTCCCATCTTTCCTTGTCCATGCCTTCCCTTTTGGTAACACACACATAGAGGATCTCCACAGATTAACACCATGCTCTCAGAAAGGCTAAAAAAGCAGTAAACAAACATTTTGTGTCAACAGAAGAAGTGTTCCAGAAGAAGAGGAGATTAAGCAACTACTCTTCACACTAGGAGAAGTGCTTTTGAAAGGAGGTCTAGCTCAGGAGATGCTTTTCCAGCTAAGCAAGAACAGCAGCTCTAGCCATCCCTGTCCTGCCTGCACTTGGCTAGCACAGGCAGAGCACTGGAGCCTCTCCTGGGAGCTCATCCTGACCCTGAAAAGTGAGGAAGCACTTGTTTGTTTTGAATGAAATTCAGATCATTGCAGCACAGAATTCTCCAAGTAATTACTTTATTAGTCTTTAAGCCTTATATTTGAATATGCCTATAACACAGAATCATTTAAGTTGGAAAAAGGTCTTTAAGATGATTACAGCCAACTATTAACCCAGCACTGCTAATTTACCACTCAACCATGTCCCTCAGTACCACATCTAGATGTCTTTTCAATCCCTCCAGGGATGGTGAATCCACCATTGCCCTGGACAGCCTGGGCCAGGCCTTGACAACCCTTTCAGAGAAAACAAAATGTTGCTAATGTCCAACTTAAACCATCCCTGGTGCAACTTGAGGCCATTTCCTCTTGTTCTCTCACTATTAAGCTGGTAGAAGAGACCAACTCCCATCTCACTCCATCATCCTCTCAGGGAATTGTAAAGAGTGAGGTGTCCTCTCAACTATTTCTTCTCCAGACTAACCAAGCCCAGTTCCCTCAGCTGCTCCTCACAACACTTGTTCCCTAGACCCTTCAGTAGCTTTGTTGCCCTTCTCTGGACACACTCCAGCACCTCAACGTCCTTCTTGGAGTGAAGGTCTCAAGCCTGAACCCAGGATTTGAGGTGTGGCCTTACTAGTACCCAGGGGTCAATCACTTCCTTATATCAAACCACTATATTTAATAATTAGGTTCAATTAACTTTGCAGGCAATTTTGAACATGCAGAGAGGCTTCAAGTGAAGGAAACACTGCATATTGCTCTGAGTTCAAGCATCCTAAATGGTTCAGCTTCCCAGATGAGGTTGGAGGTGGTTAATAACATCTGCCTTTGGGGTTTGGTCAGGAGTTATATCACTTTAAATGGCAAATATGTCTTAACAGATTTCTTCTTTTTCAGCACTTCCTGAAAGTGCTTTAGAGAACCTATTTCCAAGATGACAAGTGATGTTCTGATACCTTTCCTAATGGTTTCATTATTACATCTGATACAGTAAATTAATGATTAAGAGTGCACCTGGTAGAAACATTTAATCCCCATTTTACTAACTCCAGCTCCATAGCAATTTCCTATATCTGATGTCACTTTTGCTTTCATTAGTTCCATAAACTTCTTAAACTGTAAAATAAATTATTATATACCTTTCCTACAGAACAGAGATTCCTGTGGCTCTATGTGAAATATTCTGAATTTCATGACATTATGGAAAAAATAATGTTAGGGTGATTAATTCTGTTCTACCTCTGTTTCCAAAGTTTTCTGTTTGAACCTAATTCTCCCAAAATATTAGATTTACCATTTGTCCAAACTGACCATCACAAGACTTCACAAACTTCATGAGATAAAGCTCTTATTCTGGTAGTGTCTAAGGAAAAAAAAAACCCACAAGGACCAAAATATTTCTATTATTATCTTGTTGTTCCTACTTCTTTCTATTGCAAACCCAGCACTCCCCACAGGCAAAGCTGTCAAAATCAAATTGTTTCATTTAAAAGCAGCTTTCTCTGGAATCCATATACACATCATACTGCTCAGCAAAAAAGAAATGTGCTCTTAACAACCAACCTAGCCAAGCAATAGCATCCAGACTCACTCTAGTCTGATTGGTTACTACCAAGTGAACCTCAAGGCTCTCCTGTTACATACTCAAACCAGCACCTCAGCTGCTAGGTCCTAGGGTAAGGACCTTGGCAAAGACCTAGTATTTGGGATGCCCATGCACATCTGGGTTCCTGGTCAGGCTTTTCTCAGTACCTCTGTTTTGCAGGGGATGTTTCTCTACGTTATCATCTACATCCCCAAGTCCTCAAGCCACTACTCAACAGTCATCATCATTCAAATGGACATGAGAAAGGATGAAGGATGTTAAATGGTCACAATCATCATCACAAGGTGTTTTGCTAGGCACCTTGTGATGATTTTTACAAAGCTGCTTTTTTACTCCCATTTTTCTGGCTCAAAGATTGCTTCCAGTGCTTTATCATCTGTCCTCATTTAATCCATTTCAAACATATCTGTGCAGCACGAAACATTGCCGTTGATCTCATTAAGTGGCTTCTAATAATTGCAGGTTTTTAGAAAGCTAAAGACAAAAGGTGACTGAAATTCAGCTTGTAAGGAAAAAGAACAAGAAAGGGATGAGTAGGAGTATGGTAATTACATGCTTACAACTGTGACACCAGGCAAGAGAAAATAGAGCAGCAGATGGTGTCGCAATCTAAAGGAAAATGTAAACGATGCTGAACTCAGATGGTTCTTTAAATAATGATGTCTTTAGCAGCAGGTAGATGTTCCTCCCAAAGAAGTGCTGCCCAGTTTAAGGAGATACAGGTTATATAGAAGGGTCTTCTTTTAGCTAGGTGAGAAATCAAGAATTCCAGAAGCATTTGGACAAAACCCTCAGGCAGGTGGTGGAATTATTGGGGTTGTCCTGTGCACAGACAAGAGTTGGACTCAGTGATCCTCATAGGTCCCTTCCAACTCAGGATATATTCTATGATTCAAAATCACTTGATCAATTCCTATGTATTGCAAGGCCTTTATCTCATTTTCTGGTCATCTCCACAATTTTGCTTATCCATAAACTTAGATTAGATTTGGTGTTTCTCACCCTGTGACCTCGGTAGCCTCAACAAGGTTAGTTGCAATATCACCTGAGTCAGTAGTAGCTGGCCTCTAGTTTTGTGGGGAAAACAAACATAAAGCTAAAAGCCAACAAAAAAAATGATCATCAGCATTTTAGGCTGCTCATCACTGTATATAAAGAAAAAATCATCCCATGAATAAGTGCAATGGAAGGATCAGATCTCCCTAGTTTCCCCATGTCTGTCACAGCCATAGAACATGAAAGGCCAAGAAGACCTAAGACAGGAGTGTGGCCAGCAAAGTGCTGACTTACAAAAGAGATTCTTTTAAAGAAAGGTAGAAAGCAGGGCATGTGTGCAGCCCAAATGCTTCATCAGCACAAGCTTGTGTGTCAAGTCTGATAAATTGCTGGCTGAAGCACCAGTAAGCTGCTGAAAAAGCCTCTTTCCAGCAATGAATTATTGGGTGTATACAAACACAGCTAATAAGCTTCTTTGGCCTTCTTGTTGTTCTAATTTTGGACCACTCTGTAGAGCCAGGCAATTATTTGTCTACAGATATTTTTACTCCTACTTTGTTCCTCCTTTGCAATGCAAAAGAAAGAAGAGGAAGGGACTATAGATCCATGCATTTTTCATGGTTGCATTCGTATATATTTATATCAAATATAAATATGTATGTGCTTTACAAGTGTATTCCTCCAAAGGAACACTACAAAGGCAATAAAATCTATTATCTGTTTAATATGACTCAATATATTTTTATTAAAAATATGAATATTTTGAAATGAGAATTATTCTCACTGCTCCCATATCAAGGGGACCCAAAAAATATTGCTGCTTACTGGCAAACAATGAATATACACAGGCAGTCAGACCATCATCTCTGAAGAACTTCTGATTACTTTAGATAGCTTTGTCCTCTATTTTCTGGCCAACTTGCAAGACTTCTTGACACATGTATATGAACACATACATTGGCTCTGAAGCATATTCTTGTCTATGGTAAAAATGAGCAAATTAAATGGAGCCAATTAGGTGGTAAAGATACTACCTGCACAGTTCTAATGTTACATTTTCTTCCTCCATAACCCAAATTCCAAGTGTGTTCAAAAAAATCTCTATTTCAAAGAGTTTCATGAGGGAGGTAAGCACTTTGTGTGGTCCACATGGCTTTCCTTTCTTGTTCTCCTTGCTCAGCTCACCCACACCATCCATGAGCTTCCACATCATCACCTGGACCAGCAACATTATGCTGAAGACATTCATTGCTTCATCCCAGGCTGCTTTGTGATGTATTTTCTCTTTCCCTTTTCCATCTCAGTTCCCACCAGCCTATACCATGGACTGATGAATTACTGCTTGTTATTCTCTAGGATTTGCTTCTTTTAATAGATGCAGGTGCACATGCTGCAATGTTTTTCCCCCAGGAGCCCAGAGTTCTTAATCATCCTATTAAAGTGATTGTGTATTTACCATCATTTCCACATTAGCATTATCTGCTTTCCTTGCCCACATCGAGCTGTACAAATTATTTGTTGTGAAGAGGTTGATTGAATTTAGCTCTGTTGGTTGTTTATCTAATGTCCTCTCCCTGCTCACAGCTTTAGGGAGCTGCTGAGTCACTGAAGTTGTTGCAGATACCTCAGATATATTGGGCTGGGGAGGTATGAGTTGTTAAGCATTGGCCCAGGCTGCTCAGGGCAGTGATGGAGTCACCATCCCTGGAGGTGTTCCAAAACCCTCTAGATGTAGTACTTAGGGAGATATTTTAGTGGCATGGTGGTGATAAACTGACAGTTGGACTTAATGATCTTAGAGGTCTTTTTGAGCCTTAATGACTCTCTGATTCTCTAAGTACTATCACCATAAACTGATCTAAGCATGGGACATCCCATAGACTAGCCTCTAAGCTGGTGGCATGCCTGGTCTTCAGCAGGCTTATCAGAGCTTTATCTCATCATCTATGTGTGTGCATAGAGTCTTCCTACAGCAGCAGCACAGAAATAACCTCAGTGCTAACTTGGCAGCAGCAGCAGCAGCCTCTCTGGATAGAGCACTGAAGCATTAAGCAACCAAAATAGATATATGGCCTGACTTCTGTTTATATAGAGCCTGTGTATTTTTGTCTTTCAACACTACTTTCCCCAGTCTTCTAGTCCAACTGGCTGATGTGCATAAAGCAAGGGAGTTTCCAGGCAGCCATTTAGAGTCACTTGAGGTGGTAGAACTGCTTGCTTTAAATATCTTGCTCGCCTGGATGGAGTTGGTGTGTGTGTACATTGCTCCTGCCTTAGAGCAAAGGGATGAAGAGGATAACCACAGATATCACAGAATCACAGCACTCTTTGGCTTGGAAAAGATCTTTAAGTCCAACCATTAACCCAGCATTGCCAAGTCACTATTAAATCATGTCCCTCAGCAACATATCTCCATTTATTTTAAACCCTTCCAGGGATGGTGATTCCATCATTTCCCTGAGCAGCCTGGACCAGGGCTTGACAACCCTTTTGGTGAAGAATTTTTTTTCCTAATATCCAACATATATCTCCTCTGGCACAACTTGAGGCCATTTTCTTTTGTCCTATCACTTGTTACTTAGGAGAAGAGAACAACCCCCACCTTGCCCCATCCTCCTTTCAGGCAATTGTAGGGAGTGAGGCGACCCCTGAGCAGCATTTTACCAGAGATCTAATGGCATATTTTTCTTATTATTTTGTTAACAATAGCACCCACAATGTGCTGGAGCTTTTCTAAGCATTCAGGTGGAGATGATCACAAATTCTGATGCAGAAAATCATTACACTTCCACAGCAGGAATCAGATAATCATTAACTCTTGGCAAGCCACTGTCTTTGAATTACTGGTAAAGAAGTTTATCAAATGCAGTGATAAAGTGGCTGGGCAATTTTGTCTTGATGTCAGTAGACTTGGTATGGCTCCAACTGATAAGCATTTGTTCTTGTTTACTCTCTAAAGCCTCTTTAGAACCTAACTTGTAGAAAGCATGGCCAAATTCCTAAATATGTCAAAGAGGCATTTTCAGACCCAGAAGTAACCAGAGACTTTGGGGTTGTCTTCAATAGGATGTTTTAGGGTGGGTTTTTAGGGGTTCTGGAGGGGTTTTTTGTTTAGTTTGTGGGTTTGGGGTTTTTTTTAGTCTTTTTTCTTTGGTTCCCCCCACCCTTTTTATTTTTTGAGAGGTGGAAGGGATGTCAAACCCACTATTTTCCATCTTCAATTCCTAGGCTGCAGCCTCATCACTGAAACGAGTTCAAAGAGCTATAATCAGGAAAAGCTGACAAATACTACACACTCCTACACTCTGCTCTGATTGCTGCTATAATAAGGTTACATTGGTACAGTTTGGTTTTCCTAATGTCAAACAATTGGCAGCTCTGCAGTGCTGAGGCTCCCTGAGGGCTGCCTGTCCTCCTAATTGCTTCTGCCTACTGAAAGTAAACATAGGAAATGTATACAACGTGCCCACACAAGGCAAATAAACACACACATTGGTATTGTTGTGGGTCACAGAGAATCATTTCTACTTTATCAGTTTTAACATCCTTATTTGCTCCTTCCTCCCCCTCCAGAGTTTATTCTTCTCCTTCTAAATAATAAACATTTATTTTGTTTTAAATAGGGAATGGATAATTTCAACAAGCTTATGATACTTCTAGAATATCTCTTTGGATACTCAACAATTCTCTCCAGGTTTTCACTTCTAGAAAATCTCTTATAAATGTACTATCAGTAATTGTTTTTGGAGGGCAAGATGATAATACAATGCATTAACACTTGGTATTGTCCCATAGGAGGAAAGACTGAGGGATCTGGGCCTGTTTAGCCTGGAAAAGAGAAGGTTGAGGGGAGACCTCCTGGCTCTCTCTAACTCCCTGAAGGGNTGTTCTAGGATTCTACTAGCTCTCTTCCAGTCCCCTTGGTGTGAAAAACACCCAACCTTCTCCTTCCTGCCATATCCCAACACTCAGATTACTGAAGTTATAAACATTTTTGGAGGAAAAAAAAGCCAGCATTTGCTTCTGAACTCCCTGGCTTGGACTGGAAATCTTGTAATGCCACCACTTTGGCTGTTCTCATTGTTTTCACTGACTGCTTCAAAACAAGAAATACTTGAACATTCAGTTAAAGGTATAAGTTGAGGGAAGATTACTTAGGACAAACAGAGGAGTAAAAGATTTGATCTTGTGTCCTTTATTCCATGCTTCAGTTTTTCTCTGAAGAACTGTTTATCTTTCTCCCACCCCAATCTCATCCTTTTTCTGTTCTCATTCCCTAAACACCAAACCTAATAAGCTAATAAGTTCCCTGCAGATTACAGGATGAGTCCCAAGGAAGCTCTCTTGATGTATATTTTGTGCAGATATCTGGTCCAGAGTATTTCTTCTCAACCAGCATTAATAGTGCATTTCAAAGATGGGGAAAGTTAACTGTCCCCAGAGTTAGCACCAGTGAACCACCAACCAATTGGCTAGGTGAAACCTCATCTTCTCAAACACCTATTACATTTGATTTTCAGTCTCTTAAGAGCAAATCAAGGAATTAATAATAGATCTAAAGAATGTTATAATCTGAAAAGTACTCTCTGGAGACTCATGCTGCTTTAAGAATGAGAGATTGCTGCTGAAGCCAAGATAGAAATTCATCTATTAATTTCTATGGACACTTTCATTAGCAAGAAACTGATTTTTATCATGCTGGCTTTTCTCCAAGTGATGTATGTTCTGTACACCACTTAATGCTGAAGGTGGCATGGTTATTGACTGTCTAGTACTGTCAGTATTGTAATCTACAGTGACTCAGAGTCATTACACTGATCATTGATGACCTTCTTAGACCAAAAAAGGTATAAAGCATGTAAGGAAATACTGCTGCAAAATCCTATTAAAATCAGATACCATATGTCTCTGAATCATAGAATCATTTAGGTTGGAAAAGACATTTAAAAGCATCAAGTCCAACCATCAACCCAACACTGTTCAGTCCATCACTAAACCTTTTCCCTCAGCATGATATCTCCAAATCTTTCCAATCCCTCCAGGGATGGTGACTCCACCACTTCCCTGACCAGCCTTTCAGGGAAGACATTTTTCCTAATGTCCAACCTAAACCTCCTGTGACACAACTTGAGGCATTCTCTCTTTGCCCATCACTTGTTACTTGAGCAAGTCTCAAAGTTCTAATGCTCAAGGAACTTATTTTAGCATTTAAAAATGACAATACAGCAACAAACAATAGCAAAATTATTAAGTATTTAAATAGGTAGATTTATCACCTTACATTTTGGTTTGGGTGGAGCTGTTGAGATGATGGTCTTGGTCCTTCAGTGCAACCATAAAGGGTTGAAAAATTACCAGAAAGCTGGTTAAGAGCTGTGGCATACCACCAGGAGATAAACAAATTGATCATCCCACTCACCTGTGAGTTACAAGGTTCACAAACCCATCCTGAATAGGAAGGTGATTTTAACATCTTTTTTCATTGACACAATGTAATCAGATCCAGATCCTTGTGGTAAGAAAAGGATCTCAAACTTAAATCTCCCAGTTCTATTCAAGGGAGATTAAGCTGCTATTGATCCTTATTAACCCAGGTATTGAATTTCTGTCACATCTAAACCACAAAAAGTAATTCTATTTTTCATGCTTTTACTTGCTGACAATAAAGCTGGCTGAATTTTGTTTGATCTTTAAATGATGGTTTACTCTACAAGCTCTTTTTTGTTGCTCTTAGGGCAGTCCAGAGTTAATAAGAATGATTGTGCTGTTGACATAAGTGATGCATTGCATTCTAGAAAGCAGCTGCTGCAAATTAAGTGAGGGTTAATGACTAGAATAATTTAACTATCAGGTAGTTGATATTACTTCATCTAAATAATAGGTTGGAGTTGTTAACTAACTGCTTTCTCTAAACAGCATCAGTATTTCAGAATATATGAAACCTAAAAGAATACCAAAGAAAAAACAACCCAAAACAACACTTTGCTCTTTGCAAGCAAAATAAGCAAGCAAAAAACCTCCTCTGCATGTTTGACATAAGAGTTAGGAATAGTAGTACCAAATGACAACTATGAATTATCCATGGGGGTGTTTAAGAAACATTTAGATGCTCTACTTAGAGCCATGGTTTAGTGGTATGGTAGTGATAGGTATAGTTGGACATGATGATCTTGGAAGTCTCAGCAAGTTTGCAGATGATACTAAGCTTGGAGGAGTGGCTGGAACCCCAGAAGGCTGTGCTGCCATCCAGAGTGACCTGGACAGGCTAGAGACATGGGCAGGGAGAAACTTAATGAAATTTAACAAGGGGAAGTGTAAGGTACTCCATCTCGGAAAGAATAACCCCATGGATCAGCACAGGCTAGGAACTGATGTGTTGGAGAACAGCCCTGGGGAAAAAGCTCTGGGAGTGCTGGTGGCTAGGANAACCCCTAACATTCTGTGATTCTGTCATTCTGTCTCTTCCAACCTTAATGATTCTGTGACTCTCTCCATGTACACAACGGATCCAGTAAGAAAGGATAAAGATGTTTGAAAAGTTATTACTTCTCAGTGAGTATGAAATAGAGCTTCTTGGGGCTCTGGCTGGATGGTTAGAAGGTATTTTGACACAGAGTTGTTTGTTCTGGGGTGTTTCCAGTGTACTGAAGCATGAGCTATACCTTTTGTGTCTGCCTTTACACTTCCTCCCTCAGCCTTACAGCTGCAACCTGACTAAATTCACAAAGAGAAATGGTAAAGAGCCACTTTTCCTTTCTGACTCAGGCACTTTCAGATCCTTAGCAAATCTATGACATGCCAATTTTTAAAGGTTAATGAGTGAAAGTTGTTGGTGTGAATCTACTTGCACTGATTTCAGGTTAACTTATCTCTGTTCTGGTGTTTCTCCAAAAGGTCAGCTACCTACCACAGCAGGATGAAAGAGGCAAGTCAAGCTGGCTGTGTTAACTCCATCACTTTTGGAAGATGTCCCAGATTCACTGAAAACACTGAGCTGAAGTTAGAGAGGAAAAAGCAGTTGGTGACAGCAGCTGAAAATATGTGACAGGCTTTACATAACCAACCAAAAAATTGCATTTCTTCACCAGCATAGTTAATAACTTCATTTACATTCATTTTTATCATTGTGTTTTACTCACACAGAGCTCAAACCCCTGGTAAAAGTGATACTCCTCTACTCCTAAGAGTCTTTCAGATGAGTTAGACAGTGCCAGGATTCACTACACTTACACCAACCTGTATAAGTAGGTCATAAAATCACCATAGGCTCATAGAATGGTTTGGGTTGGAAGAGACCTTAAAAATCATCTAGTTCCAATCCTTCTGCCATGAGCAGGGACATCTTCCACTAGAGGAGGTTGCTCAACCTGATCCAGGTTTAGTAGACATACTTGTATTGGCTTCAGTATTCCCCAGCTGACTTGCAGGTGCTGAGATGTGTCTTTGAGAGGGAATGACTAAGATGGAGGAGAAAAAATGAGATACAGGGTGATAAAAATGATAATTATTAAACAGATATAAAATGAAGAGTTAAGACAACATGGAATTCTATGATAGTGAAGGAGAAGCAAGTCAGCTCCCACTGTAATTTATGATTTTCAGGGCTCTGCATGGGAGCAGGTGACTGATGGTTGATATTATCAAAGGGAGTGGAATATGTCTTGTTTTAACCTTCTATTTATTTAACCTTTACTGTGTGGGTAAGATTGTGCAGCTGAATTTCTTATTATTTGGAAGGGATTGTATTTTTTCCATTAAAAAGAATCATATCCATCCTCAAGTTTTATTTCTTGTCATTTCTGCAGGGCTGTCTATTTTCCTACCACACTGAAAGGCAAAGAGATTAAAAATCACAGAATTTAGAACCAAAATACATAGACTATAGATGTGGGAAAGGCAGAGAAATAGAAAACACTGGTCTCCAGCTTTGTTGGTTTGTGGTTTGGATCTATCTAAAAGTTAAATAGCAGTGCTATGGATTTCAAAGGCAATGAACATTTTCACTCCTGAGAGCATAGCTGTAGCATAAAGAGGGCACACATCAGAATTATTCTATTCAGGACAGGCATAAACATCTTATCTCAGTAGGAGATATTCACACATCTAAAATTCCTAGTAAAACTCCTTTGAACTTCAGTGTTTCCCAATGTGAAGGTGCTGGAGAGTGGAAAAAATAACTGCACAGACAAGCACACTTGACAGCTATTAGGCCATTTATTTAGTAATGCCTGGACTAAACTGAATTAAGGTCACCTGCATTAGTCATAGTTCTGCTGTGCCCAAGTATGTGTAAGCACTAGTCATGGCTGGTAAAGAACACCAAGGCCATTGTCTCCAGTCTCTGATGTTCCTCAGGTCTTCAGCAATCAAAAATCCATTTAATTGTAGCTAATAGACATCAAGGAATTTCCCATCAAATCCACTTCTTGCTATCCCATCAAAAAGAAATTCTACTTGAGGTAACCTCATACTTGAGAAGAAAGCACAGGGACCTCTAGGATTGTAAACCTCAAAGCAGCAGGGAACATTTCCTTCAAGGTGGAGAGAACTGACATGCCAAGACTAAGAGAGTGGTTTCCACCTTCAATCTGATTATCAAAGTGATTTTCATTTGGCTGTTTAGTTCTTTTGCCTGTGCATGCCAACCACCCCAGCAAGATGACTGGCACTCCAGAAAGAAGAAACTCCATCAGTTCACAGCACAAAAAAAAAAGGTCCTGTATGGCCTTGATCTATTGTAGTGGTAACAAAATCCACATATGCCAATGAACAAGCCAAATTAAACTGTTAACTAATTGCCCATAATCCAAAATGATTCACATCACCACCTGCACAAAGACATCCTTAATCCCTCCCTCAGCTGCTTGACAAGTTGCTGTTATATTTGCTATACAGAACATTGGAAAGGGTGGTGAATAGAGTAAAATAGCCTTCCAAATGCTAATGTAAGGATTGGATAATTTGTTCACCTCTATTACTTACATTAAATGGAGTTGTCTGGGAGCTGGAGTTCCATCATTTCAGTGCTAGAAAATTAGGTATGCACATTTCTATTTTCTTTAAGCCCTTGTTGCCACATAAATTGCTGTTATTTAATGATATCTGTAGAATAAGCATGGGCTGGAGTTATCTAAGCAACTTAAGAATGCAACTATTTGTTATGTAAGGGTTCATGATTATATTATTCATTCTGCAATCTTTTGCCTTTTACGTGTTTACAAGGTTTATTAACAAGAGAAAAGGTTTAATACAGAGGGCACATGGTATTTTTACAGTAAGCTTTCTACTTGCACTTTATTTTTCCTCAGTTTTGAACCATACTTAGGTGAATGTTGTTTCCAAGACTCTTATCAAACGGGCAAGAACTGTAATAGCAATGAAAATGTTTTAAACAGAGTTGCATTGCTGCAGTCTTTCTAGCAAGCATAGTAAGAGATGGTTGTTCAGCCACAGACTTTTTGCCTGGCTTAAATCCTACAGCTGGCCTTTCATTTTGTATAATCAAGGTCATAACATTGAAGTTAAGGGAGGGAAGTTGATGTTCACCAGCTGATACTTTGTCCAGTGTTTATTTAGCTCATTCTTTCCAAGATCAGCATATTTCCTGAACCTCCATCCTATGGTGCTGCACAATTTGATTACCTAAAAGTCAACAATAAAGCACAAATCCTCCTTCCATAAAGTCATAAGGCCAGAAAAGCAGCTGCAGTGGCAAGATGAGCAGACCATGCAGAGCAATACAACATCTCTTGCAAGTCATAGAAGGTAGTGGCACCCAAGGCACTTAGAGGCAGGCCAAAAAATCAAGACAAAAAGATGATATCAGGGGATTTGTGAACTATGCACATAGCAGTGAGCAAGCCTCTCCTCTCACACACATGATATGACTGTCTGTGTCCACAAGAAAAGCTTGGTTTCGAGTTCTTTTCCCAGGTTAGAGGAGAGGAGCCATGGCACAGTGTTGAAGTGATCCTTATCCCAGGCCCTTTTTTGTTGGGTTTAATTCATGGAGTGAAAAGACAGCCTTCAAAAGCCCCAGGAGAAAACATTCCTGCCATTAAACTCTGGAATCACAAGATATCCTTAAATATAAACAACCCATGCAGGAAAGCTGAGGTGGGTTATTCACTTCAAATGTTATGGTGCTTGTCCAAAAGTGGACTTCTAGGAGAAAAGGGGACTGAGATTTTGACATCAATTTTAATGATACTCAACAGAAGTTATTCCCTCTCAGCTTTCCTCCCACAGGATAGTAAAACATAATGTCAAAACCTTTTGGAATTGCAAAAATACTCCGATTTTATAATTCAGAAACAATGTTTTCCATTTTCTCATTCAAAAAACTCCTCTCCTTTATAAGTATCCTTTTTTTCTATTAAAAAAAAAAACAAACAACCCACACGACAGATTTACAAAGGATTAAATAACCCAACAAGAAATAAAAATATCTTCCTACACTCTTCCTGCCTCTCCCTCCAACCCTAGGGCTTCTTTTGGCTCCACTTGAATTCTGTTCCTGACTTTTTGCCAAGCTGCACCACTCCACTACTCATCCAGCTCCACTAACAGAAAGGCCTCGTGCAGGGAAATAGGTATGAAGAGCTGAGCTATGTAACTCTCACTACAACTAGAGCGGTTTGGGTTGAAGCAGAGCTCATGGATGCTGTGGCCTCCAGGTTGAGGTCTATCGCCGTTGCCGCCACTGCCGAGCCCTCTGCCGGAGCCGTCGGACGGACAAACTGATGGGCTGCTTCCCAAACTTCTTCATGATCTCCTTGATTCTTGCCAGGTTGGTTTTGGAGATGGTGAAGTCACATTGGGTAGCTCCCATGTCGTAGCCAACTTCGCAGGACTTGGTGGCAGAGGTGTAGCCTTCTGCCCTCACGCCCACCACGTATTCTCCTGGGTTGAGAAGGCGCCAGTAGTCCCCATCAGCTCCTGGGAAGAAAAAGAGATGGTTTTCAGGAAAGTGGCCATTTCTCCTTGAGGAAGATGTTGGTTATGAGAACATAGAAATGCCTGCACATAGACAAAATGATACCTTCCACCAAGGAGGTTGCCCCACATCACACGCGCTCCTCCTCACCCTGCCAACCTCACAGGAAAACACATCTCAAACATGTTTTTCAGGTCGATTCTTGCATACCAGCTTGCTCAGGTTTTTCATTCAGGCACTTAGACACCTTCTGGGGTGATGACCAAGGTCCACATTTTCTATTTCTCAGGACTTAGATGTTTTGAGGCAGAGCTCTCTAAGAAGCTCTTTATTCAGTTACTCCCTTACTATTGGGAGAAATAAAACTAAACTAAACCTTAACTAAAAGACAAAACCTAAAGCTGTCCATTTTTCTTGAATTCCTCTCTAAGGGCTCATTTTTGGCTGGAAATTCTCTGGTGATGCTACAAGGGCTGACAACAAGGCTGTGGATCACCCCATGAGTGGCTCTGAACACATCCCTTCTCAGAGCCTGTCTTTAGCCCCTGCAGTTCCAAACTGACCCAAATTTTCCTGACACATTTCTGGGCAATTCACCACAACCCTACACAAGACCAGAAGAAAAAAAGAAAATCTACACATTCACACACCACTGGGAAATTATTACAAAGTTGGATATGAAGCTGTTAGCAGGATGCACTTTACCTTCTCTCCATTTCCTAAGGAGATATTAGAATTTCTGCCAGATGTCATGGTCTAGAATTTAATACTAAAAGGGATTTATTCCTTTTTTTTGTTGTTTTTAAATCAGATTAAATGTAGTAGGTAAACAATTTTAGAGCAGATGGCAAGATGAACACAATTAAAAATACAGATGAGTTTAGTAAATAATAGGTTTGCTAAAAGAATAGCTGCAAGTGGAGCAGTCTGGAGGCAAACTCCATCTCTCTGCATCTGTTGGGTCTGGAAAAGCATTGGCATGTCTGCTTAGATAAAATAAGAATGCATAAAAATACAAAGATAGGATGAAAAGTGATAAAGATAAATTAAATGTGTCAGATGACTCCTTAAACAATTGAAGAATAGCCTGGACAAAAGCAGTAATGTAGTATACTATCTATACTAATCTATAATGTGTATAATGATATAATCTATGGTGATGCTAGGTAGATTATTGGACTTGATGATCTTCGAGATCTCTTCCAAGCTTAATGATTCTGTGTGAAATTACCAAAATAGTCATAAACTTTTCTCTGAGCACTATGTGAAATTCAGCAATTATGCTTTATTGTAATAATCACACAGAAATGTACATCTCTCTCTTAGAACTCTAGCTGTGTTACAGAAGTGTTCAGCTAGAAAGAAACTGCACTTTTCTTTACTAAGACTTGCTTGGAGATTTCCAAACTGTGTTATTACAGGAAGACACAAAACTGCTATTTGGTTATCCAAACCAGGAACTTTTTCCAGAGGTTCTCTCACAGAGCACAGTCCACATCTAACAGGAACAACATATAATCACTCAGACTTAATCAATAGTTACATCTGCATCAAAAAGAGGATGGAATCATTTCCCACAAAGCTCTTACTCTCCCAATCAATGACTTCAATTAGCCTATAAATATTGTTAGCTTAGTGTCAGCAACCCATTCTTCCCAGAAGATGTATTGTACATTCAAGAGAAAGATAAAATAAAATTAAAAATATGCTTTTCATGCACTTCTTTTGTCCACAGGATGAAGCAGAGAAATTTTCTCTAACAAGTAAATGTTATTAGAAGGCCTTTATAGGCAATTTTTCTTTGGCTCTACAGGGTAGTCCACCAGGTTAATGTATCAAAGAAACTCTAGATACTTTAACAGCTTAGCTCTCTTTAAACAGAACTTATATGAATAGAGATAGTGGCCATAATTCTTCTCCTGCTTGGCCTATTTTTATATCAAGGCAGCTCAGAGGCTTAAATGGATCCATTTTTCATTTAAAAAGGTATAAATGGCAGAAACCTGCTGATAATTTGCCTTCTTTCCCTGGAGTTATGCCTGTCATTAAAGCTTTTGGGCTCCAGCATAAATTCTCTTGTTTCAAAGACTAATGAGACCAAGATTGTTATCTGTATAATATAAAACAAGATAGAACTTTTATGTTCCCATCTACAAAGTGATTCCCAAACAGAGTGTCAGCTTACACATGCCATTAAAAAGAAGAATTAAAGAGTGAAAGAAATACTTTTATTTTCACTCCCAAGTTCTTATGGCCTTGAGGCAGAGAAGCTCAGCTCTGAGCCTACATATAAATAGCTGCAAGATTCCCTGAGTGGTACCAAGGTGGATTCTGGGATCTTGCACATTTCTCACTCTTGCCACCAGGATTCCTTTCCATATGTCTTTTTGCTGTCTTTAAAAGAGAAAAAATAATCATGATTTTTCTTTCCTGTGGCAATCTGAGAGCTGAGATGAATCTCTCACTGTGTTTACTCAGCCTCAACCAAAGCAATATATTAGCTCTGTTTTAACAGAGTAATACAACCTACAGTTTTATGGCAGACTTTCAAGGCTTTCAAGGCTTCCAAGACAATGAAAAACAACTGAATTACTTTAATTCCTCCTATCATTTCCCAGTGGTCCCATTTGGAAATGTTTAAGGCAGAATCATTATTGCCTAATTAAGTATCTGCCATTCAATGTTTTCTTTTACAACAGAGACACAGTAGCACTGAAATCAAATTAATCATAAACTCAGTTAGCTATTCCAAGATTTATTGTTGGCTCAGATAATCTGCTCTAGCAAACAGGAAAGATTTGGATGTCTCTTATCTAAAGCTTTGTGAAAGTCCATAGGCTGAAATCAGTCAAAATATGCCATACTGTACCTCAGAGGCAAAGCATGTCAAAGTGTCAGCAAGTAAAAGACCCAGAATGCCAGTCAGGATATTAAAAAATACATAAAATTAGTGTTCCTCTCTCTTATATTGAACCAACTCTAGAGTACCATCAACACAAATTGTCTGATTATTCACCACAATACTACTTTTCCATAAAAATCCAACAGAAATCTTATAAACCTCTTGCAACCAACACTTGGAGTGAAATCCATTGCAATCCATCACTAAATACTCCTGCTGATGTCTTATTTTGCTTTTAATTCCCACAGGCTCCTCTCCTTGCACTCTCCATTGGAGATGATTCCCTGTCTTAGGCACAATACCTACACAAACACAATGGCCATTGGACACTATCCTGCCCACTACCTACCAACAACCATTGTCAGGTATTACTTTTAATCTTGTAATAGGCCAATATCTCTTTAAAGCAGTTTTTTTTAGTGCCATAACTGCTTTCCACATCATTAAATAGCTCAGAGTTCACTCTAAGTATAGATACATGTGTCTGGGTATTGATCATCATGACTGTGCTCAGGCAAATAGCCATTTCTGAATCTCTTTAAAAATAGACACATTGAAAGGTGTTTTTTCTGGGCTGACATTCATCTGTGCAAATCACTGGTTCTTCTGAGCCCCTTTAAATGATCTTTTATAAAGGTGTGATTTTTTTGCAGCAGACTCTTCAGGTGGTGAAACTCCCCTTTCTCTCCTCTAACAGCTGTTTTTCCTCTGGACACAGCTCCTAGTCACATCTCCAACACATTCACAGTCCTAGAACTGTTAACAGCCAGAGAAAAACTCTTTGCCCAACAAGGCATTACCTACACCCTTGTTTTTCAGTGTTAGAGATGCACTACCTTCACATGAGAAAAGGAGCAGTAAGTGTTATTTAGACACAGCCTTACTCTGGCTATTAAATTTGGGCAGGTAAAAGTCTGTTTGATCAATATTTTAAGAGAGGTGGAAAGAGGAAAGGGAATAGAGAGGGACCTATAAAAAGGTGGGGATAGTCTTTTTAGCAGGGCCTGTCACAACAGGTCAAGGGGTGATGGTTTGAAACAAAAAGAGGGAGCTTTAGACTAATGAAAGAAAGAAATGTTTTACATTGAGGGTGGTGAGACAATGGCACAAGTTGCCCAGAGAGGTGGTAGATATCCCATCCCTGGAACCATTCCAGTTCAGGTTGTTAGGGGCTCTGAGCCATCTGGTCTAGCTGAAGATGTCCCTGCTCACTGCAGGGGTGTTGGACTAGATGACCTTTAAAGATTCCTTCTGTATTTGGTTTTTAAACCAAAAATCTGTTTATCTAAAGGGATGTTTGGGTTTGTTTTTTTTTTACCTGTACGAACATCATGGTTAACACCTTCCACTGAAATAACAGCATTTGGGATTCCCTTTCCATGCACATCTCTGACAATGCCTTTGATGCCTCGATGGACCTGTTGGGAGAAGCAACACAGAAATATTGCACAGCAAGGAAGAGTGCTATCATTAGGAAGAGAAATCATTTATTCCATAGGTGAATTATGCATATTATATTCCTATGTTATGTTTTGAAATATCATTATTAACCCAGGACCTGCCTGCCAGGCATTAGCTACGTGTGAGGCAGCTTACAAATCCTGTGAGGATTCCTGAGGCATCAGATTCAAGAGATAGATAAAACAAGCAGATAAAGCAGCAGCTACAAGGATTTGGTGGTTTTGTTTTCTGACAGTCCTTTCTAGCAAGCTCTGCACTCATGTCCAATTTTACCAAGCATCATGATTTGATACCTCTAAGTCAAAACCTGACTGANCGCCGAATCCTAACCACTAGACCACCAGGGATAACTGCTTGAGCACAAGGGAAAATACCAACAATGATGTAATTAGTCATGCAAGGAAGATATCAGGAACATTAAACTTCCTTTCAATTTAAAAGGAGTCACCAGGTTATTTAGCATTTACTCTCCAGGCAGATACCTGTTCCATAAAGACAATCAGGGACTCGCGGTTGTTCTCCCACTCTTCGGGCAGCTCGCTCTCGTGGGGATATTTGTCACAGCCAACATAGATGGAGAGCTCAAAGCAGTTTGTGTGCAGGTAGCTGAAGTCATTTATGCCTGTCAATAGGGGTTAAAAAAGACACTGGTTTATATTCTCTTTTAATCTGTTGCGATCAGGTCTGATTACGTTATGCAAAATACCTTAAACATAACTTATATATATACCTTAAACATACCTTAAACATATATAAACTTATATACCTTATATACATATAAACTTATATACCTTAAACATAACTTATTTAACCACACACAAGGTGTTCATCTAGCTGCCTTAGTCTACAGAGCTGGCAGGGAAAAAAGGTTTTTAGAAATGCCACATCTCATTTAACAAAGCCCCAGAGTAACATCAGAGCTACATGCTTAACAAAACAAGATTTTCTAATGACAGTGTTCCATCCAAGTGTTCAGAGCAGAGGCCACAGGACTTCACTGTGACAGTATGGACACCTTTGTCAGCACAGCACTACATCCCCAGATCCTTTGCTGCAAAGAGCAGCATCCTTCTGCCATCACAAAACTTAGAGATTTAGCAGAAAACAAAGAAAGAAACAAATTCAAGTCATCCCAGGTAAAATTGTTATGATACTGATGGAGAAGATGGGGAACACAGGCAGGAAGATGGTAGGAAAGCTCTCTCTTTACAGCAAAAAGTTTGTGCTTGGCTTTTGAGCAAGCACTAAGCTTTGCTTGTCCTAGAAACTTTCCATGGAGCAGCTCTCCTGGATAGAAAAGGGATGGTCTAGGTTAGCATGCATGGATGTGCAGCCTTTAAGTGAGTTTATACAAGCCTAAATGGCAGCACACAGAATAATGTGCATACAGGATTGGTATGTAAAGTGATTTATCAGAGCAGTGGATGAAATAGCTTCTCAGTCTAAATGTTGTCTACAGAAGTAATCAAAATATGAGGAAAAGCAGAAATATCAAGGTAGTAATAATTCTTTTATGTATGGTATCCGTTAGCCTGTAAGGAATGAAAGGGTCTGTTTTGTCTTTTCCCTACTGGAATTTGCACTGTTGCTCATAGAATCATAGAATGGTTTGGATTGGAAAGGACCTTTCAAGGTCACAAGTCCAACCACCCCTGCAGTGAGGACACCTTCAACTAGAGCAGGTTGCTCAGAGCCCCAACCAACCTGACCTGGAATGGTTCCAGGGATGGGACATCTACCACCTTTCTAGGTAACCTGGGCCAATGTTTCACCACCCTCAGTGTAAAAAAATTCCTCTTTATATCTAGTCTAAACCTTCCTATTTCAACAGGCCCAGCTAAAAAGATTGTCCCTATATGTCATAATCAAATCCCAGGAACCTCACTGCCTCTGACTGCTGAGGAGCTGCAGTTTAAGTCTAGATTGTAGAGAGAGTTGTGACCTTTACAAAGGTCCTGAGCACTGAGGAATAATCTATTTGGATATAGATCTTCAACATTTTTATTCCCCAGGTTTCTCTCCCATTTTTCCTTTGGGAAATTCCATTTATTTAGTTGTCCACAATCCCATAGATAACATGCTACAGTGCATGAAGACTAAAGGAAGAAGTGACCTGAGCTTCATGCAGCATTCCACCTGCATTTCTAATAAATAATTCATTAATTTTCATATTTTAAATGCAAAAATAAGCAGGAAATGCATTCACCAAGTGCTTCTGATAGAAAAGAATTAAAAACCCCCTAAACCTTAGTCCTATCCAATTACCACAGAGCAGTAGTAAGAATTTTACAAGTCCCCAATGCCTTCTGGATGCAGAGGAGAAGGCTTCTATAATACAGATGTTAAGCTTTTCACTTTTGTTGATGGGGAAAGCTGAAATATCAGATGGTGGCATATGCTGCTCTGCAGAAATGTGCTTCCCCCTCCATCTGAGAAACAGCCACAATTATTTTTTTTTTCCCCTCATCACATCCTGATTAATCTGTTGTGAAATGTTTTTGCAATAGACAGTAATTGCTCAGTTTTAATACACGTATTTAAGGAAATGGCTTAATGTTGCCAAGAGCAACTCTCTCTATAGTGCCTGAACGTGCAAAACCAGCCTCAAAAACACTAGGAAAACCAAACATGAAATTCAACTATTCTTTGCCTTTCTGGTTCTGAAAAGGAATTAGAAAATCCCTTCTAAATTTTCCCATGGCACGAGCAGTGACAAAATTCATATCCATGATGAGTGCAAGGCCAGGGAGCAGGTGGATAAGGGGAGAGAGGATGGGCAGCTTCAAGCTGTGGTACAGCAAGGAGAGATGTCACCCACACCAAAGGACAAGCAGGACAGCTTGCTGCAAGCTGTATGTTGGTGTGTCACCTCCAGGTCAAAGCAGAGGTTTAGGAGAAGAAAGTGTAACCTGTTGGTCTAAAAGGTAAGGAAAAAGTGGAGCAAGCTATAAAACTAACTCTGTGTAGTCATGGAATTACAGAGTGGAAAAATAGGAGAAATCTCTCTTCAGATCTGGACTCATATTTGGACAGCCCTTCACAAAGCAAGGTGCCAACTCTCAGCTGCAATACATATATATATTTATATATATATATCTGCAATACAAATCACTCTCTTCCATTTGTTTAAGTGCAGAAGTCTAAAACCATCCTGCAGGTTGGAGGCTGAGCTCAAATGGAAACTACATCTTTGGAGGCTTAATCTGGAGCCCAAGGTGTAAAGAATTGAAAGTAAAAGCAATATTCCAGTGCTTTTCTTAAAGATAATCTTGGAAGCCTTACTATAATGCAAGACAGCAGGATGTAAAGTATAATGAGAAACATCACAAAGCAATAAAACAAATCAGATGAATCAAATCCAATTTGCAATTGTTACTAAGAAATCAAGAGACTCTTCAGCATCTCTATTGTACATCATAATTTAGTGTAAGTTACTGTGACAGCTGGTAGTGACATGGCCAATGTCATCTTTTCTGGATTGATTCCCAGTCATGATTCTTAGATAGCATTAAGGAAAATTAAGCTCATAAATTAGATCATTAAACAGCCACGTTAGCATTCAGAGGGTTGTTTTAGAATTTGTAGAAACAGAGAGAGATCATAGAATCATTGAGGCTGCAAAAAAATCTCTAAGCTCATCAAGTCTGTCAACCCCACACTACCATGCCACTAAACCATGTCCCTAAGTACCACATCTAGATGTTTTTTAACTACCTCCAGGGATGATGACTCTACCACCTGCCTGGGCAGCCTATGCCAATGCCTAACAACCCTTTAAGTGAAGAAATGATTCCAAACATCAAATCTAAACCTCCCCTGGTGTAACTTGAGGCCATTTCCTCTTGTCCTCAATCAGTGCTTTGTCTGCACTACGGGACACAGCTTCCTCTTCATGCTCCTTAAGAGAGGGACAAGCTGGGACAAATAGTGAGTGATGCAGCTTGTAATTGATTCTGGCAGCAGAAATATCTCTGGAGCCTATGTAAAGTTGAAGTTTTGGCATGTCCAGGTCTTTTAAAAATAGGATAGTAGCAGGCAAGCAGCAGCTTGCAGGAGGCTGAAAGAATGATTGTTCTTGTCCAAGGGTCACTGGAATCTCTCCAGGGGGCTGCTGCTTCAGCTCTGAAATAGGTTACCTTTAGTGTTTGGCAGAAGTTTTCTGAGATGGCAAAGGCTGAGAAATTCCCCCCAGCTAGTGAGTTTGGAGCGGGTTAGCTTTCTTCTGCCAAAGCATCTTGAATGTACAGAGTCCACAACAGTAATGTATTGCATGTGCACTTTTGGAAACCTCAGTAGTAAAATTAAATGGTCATCAGGTATTATAGAATCACAGAATGTTAGGGGTTAGAAGGGACCTCTGGATATCATCTAGACCAAGCCTCCTGTCAAAGCAGGTTCATCTAGAGCAGATTGCACAGGATGATGTCCAGTGTATTAGTGACACTGCCTTTTTCAGTCCTCTGATACCTAAAGAAATACAGTGAACAGGTGGGGAATCCTCCTCTTATGGGGCATGCTATGCCACTACTCCCTCTGCAATGTCCACCAGGCAGTAATGGCTTTATCACATTTAGCAAGGTTCACTGTGAGGGTGGTGAGGCCCTGGAATGGGATGCCCAGAGATTTTGCAGATTCCCCCATCCCTAGAAGCATTCAAGGTCAGGTTTGGAGCAACCTGGTCTAGTGAAAGACATCCCTTCCCATGGCAGGGGGATTGGAACTAGGTAATCTTTAAGGTCCTTTCCATCCCAAGCCATTCCATCATTCTATAGACACTTACTTCCAGCCACAGTATGCCAGGAGGCTCCATTAACAGTGCCATCCTCCTTTTGGAAATCCTCTGTGTGACAAGCTCTTCTTCTTGCATCTGTCATCAGCCGGTGAGTGGAGGCATAGGAATACGCAAGCCAACGGAAGACGTGGTCGTCAGGGGTAGGTGTGTAATCCTGGGTTTTCCACATGGATCTCACCATGTCATAGGGGTAAGCCACCACCAGCTCTCCTCCCTGCAAATTGCCTCCCAGCACAAAGGGAATTTTTTCCATCCATGCTATTATTGCTCGTGTCTCCACGGCCACCTGGGAGAAAAAGAAACAGCAGCTTTGAGTCAGCCTGTGAAACTTAATCTGGTTTCATAGGTAGACCAGAGGGAGAAGTCCCACTGTGAACTTCTTAGCATGGGATGAATAGCTAGGACAAGAGAGGTGGCCAAGGAGAAGGGCTTCTTTAAATGACATGGCTTCTATCAGCCATGTTGGGAGGTCATCATCAATCCATAAAACCTAAAAAACCCTTAATGTTAGCAATTTATGCAGCAGGAATATCTATGTAGAGTGAGGTCAAGAGCAGCAACCATCAGAGATGTTAGACCATGCAGAATCACAGAGTCATTAAGGCTGAAAGAGACTACCAAGATCATCAAGTCCAACCATACCTATCACTACCATATCACTACCCATGCCCCTAAGTACCATAGCTATATGTTTCTTAAACCCCTCCAGGGATGGTGACTCCAGCACCTCCCTGGGCAGCCTATTCCAAGACTTAACAAGCATTTCAGTGAAGAAATTCCTCCTTATAGCCAATCTAAACCTCCCCTGGTGCAACTTGAGGCCTCTTCGCAGTGTCTTGTCCCATGACACTGCTCCCCTTGCCATCTCTTCAAAAGAAGATTTGATCTTCAAAGGCTTCCGCCAATCTAAAGCATCCTATGATTCTACCTATTGCTGCCTAAAATTTGGATATTGAGTCTTCCACATTCTGGAAATAGCCCAGGGAACAGAGGATCCTCTGGGAAGAAATTCCCTTCCCAAAAGTTGCCTTTAAAATATGGAGGTGGATAGTACTTTTGTGGTGTGTCTTGTTTCTATTGACTAAAAAGGAAGCCTAGACAGGTATGCAACTTCACCCACAAGTTCCTCATTCCTTGAGAAACACAAAGTTCACTTTTAGTCTGTCCCAGCTTTTGCATTTCCTTCTCTCTGGCTTTACTCACAGTGGCATTTTCTGACAGGTACCAGTCCGGGATTGGGATGTGATGGTTTGGAACTTTTCTCTTACTCTTCTTCTGATCTTCTGACTCCCAAAGCAAAGAGTTTAAATCAGGGAAATTATTGTTGATGTCAATGCCATCTTGAGTCCAGCGTCCTAAAGACCAGCCCCCTAATTCTGAACCCTTAGATTAAAAAGAAAAAAGGAAGAAAAAAAAAGATACAAATATTTATTCAGAATATGACAACCTGTGAGCCCTCAGCAAAGAATTTGGAGATGTGTCAGAGAGAGTTCTATAGAGAAAAATGGAAGGATTATTTTAATAAATTGGAATTAATAATTGGCTTTTTTTTTTTCCTTTTAGTATGAAACCTTTAATGAGGTAAGGCAAAACTCATGAAAAATTAATTGTGGTTTGCCAAAATGCTCTGTTTTGTTTTCATGCTTTCTCCACAAGCCTGATCTTCCCCTGGGTTGCAATGGAGACAGCACAGATTCCCTTCCATGGATGTGAGTACAACTTTCCTATTCCAGCCTTCTACAGACTGCCCTGGAAGATTTTCCAGTGCATTTGACCAGCCTCCACAATGTTTTTCTCCTGGTGTCTGTCTTCTTCCAGACTGAATTATTACAATGCCCAACATATTATGCTTCTTCTTAAAGACACATTATTAAACTTCAGCTGCAGAGGAATGGGAAATTTCATGTGCTTAGCTTAGTTTTCTCAGGAGAAAGAGACTGCCTGAATTTTCCATTATGGTGTTCCCATTGATCTATACATCTCTCTATGGCTTATACTGGCAGTCTTCATGACTCTACTTTCCAGACACATCTTCCTGTTAACTAATGTCAGGTACAACACTGTTTCTTTCATTTTTTTTTTTTGTCCTAAGTAAGAATTTTCAGTGGCTCATGTTTGCTTTGATATGTTTATTCTTTTATTTCACAAAATCAGAATCACAAAGTTTGGAAGAGACCTCCAAGATCATCAAATCCAATCATACCCATCACTACAATGCCACTAAACCATGGTCCTAAGTAGGACATCTAAATATTTCTTAAACCCCTCCAGGGATGGTGACTCCACCACCTCTCTGGGCAGCCTATTCCAAGACTTAACAACCCTTTCAGTGAAGACATTCCTCCTTATAGCTAATCTAAACCTCCCCTGCTGCAACTTGAGGCCATTTCCTCTCGTCCTCTCACTGTTAACCCTGGAGAAGGAATCTATCCCCATCTCACTACAACCTGAAAGGAGGTTGTAGTGAGCAATAAGGTCTCCCCCTGAGTTTTCTCTTCTCCAGACTCATTTATTTTGGTTGCTCGTAAAATATGATCTTGGAGAACAAAAACAATGACAACAGCAACATGTTTCATTAATCTAATAAACTAAAATGATGCCTTGATATGTTCATCATCTTATTACCGCTTTGTAGGCCTTGTCATAGCCATCTGGATTGACTGAGGGCAGGAGGTGGATCCTGGTATCCTCAATGAGATGTACAATACGTGGGTTCCCAGCTAGGTATTCCTGGCACATGAACTGCATCAACAATAGGATTAGCTCCCGGCCAAGAACTTCATTCCCATGAGCTCCTGCAATGTAGCGGAATTCCGGTTCACCTGTTGGAAACACGTGGAGCAGGTGTGGAGTCAGAGCAGAATAGGTCTAACCAAGAAACATTTCACTCCTTATTTGAACAAATGATGGATGAAAATGGAACTTTAAAGAAGCAATTCCTTTCTGTTGCTATTTTAGAAAGGCAGGCTTATATCATCAGTGATATCTAAAGCCACTGTGTAAACTCTCCAAACCTCAATTTCCATTAAACAATGTAGTTCTTTGGGACAGATGTCTCTTAGATAGCAGTCAGTAACTGTACAGAATTGATTCACAGAATGGCCAGGTTGGAAGGGACCTTAAAGATCATCTAGTTCCAACTCCCCCGCCATGAGCAGGGATGCCAATCACTAGACCAGGTTGCCCAGGGCCACATCCAGCCTGGCCTTGAACACTGCCAGGGATGGGGCATCCACAACCTCTTTGGGCAACCTGTGCCAGTGCCTAACCACTCTCTGGGTAAAGAACTTCCTTCTAATCTCCAATCTAAATTTCATACTTCATACTATACTACTACTTTGATCTTTGACTTCATACTATACTACTACTTTGATCTTTGACTTCGTACTATACTACTACTTTGATCTTTGACTTCATACTATATTAAAGGTCACCTGCATAAATCCCCACAACTAAAATCCATTCCCCAGTTCTAAAATTCCCTTTCATTCTGTTATTAGAAAGAATAAATTTCATTATCATTAAAGAATTTGTTCCCACATTCTAAATGCCTTCTATTTGTGCTCACCCTCCTCTTCCCAATTTAGAAATAGAGAGCTGAACTTCCTCCCACATACATTTGAAATCTTTGCTGCCATGAATATAATTTCAGCAGTGATAATTACTGCAGATACAGGGAATAAAAGGGGGAAAAAAGAAAGCCAAATCCCAACACCCTTCAACAGATTTAGTTAGATTAAATCCTAACCAACTTCGTGCTCTCCTGGGTTGTCAGAAATCTCGACAGCATACAGCTTCAGTCCTTGGTTGCTTTTCCCAATATTGTAAATTCTTGTGATGTTTGGGCACATTTTATTCACAGTTTTCATTAACTGCCAACAAAATAATGACATATAGTTAGACAATGCAGCATCAAAACACATCCACTCTTAATTACTTCATTCCAAATTGCTTGTGCTAAAAACCTCTTCGTTTTCTTCTCCGATTATTTCTTAGTTGTAAAAGCTTTATGGTTAGCTCATGAATTTATAGCTCTTCATTTTCTTCTCTGATTATTTCTTAGTTGTAAAAGCTTTATGGTTAGCTTATGAATTTATGGCTCTGCTATCACACAACATAATGTTTGCTCAGCTGGAACAAGCTGGGTATTGCCTGCTGGAACACCACAGCAGAGGTGAGGTTCAAGTTCTTCCTTACATGAGATGTATTTGCAATATTATCCAAAATTAAGGACTTGAAGTAGAAGTCCAACAGGAATAAGACTAGAAGAAGCATTACTACACTATCAAGAGGTCAAGCATTATGCAATGGAGAGTGAATATCCACCTGAACACTTCTTTCTAGACACACTGTGATTTGCTATAGCTAAGTGATATGAAATGACCCATGGTGCAATGCAAGTCGATTCCAGGTTGCCACAGACTCACTCTGCCCAGTAAAGGAGATTTTTCTCTCCTTTTCCCTATGCAGCATCAACGTAATTCAACATAAATGAAGAAGAAAAATTATTTCATCCGTTTAAACTCAGTTTTGCCAGTGAATTCTGATGACATCTGCCTCTGCTGAGGTAGAAACCAAGCCCATCCTTCTTGTAAGGCAATGTGAAGTCTCACATAGGAAAATCATTAGTTAAGGCAGTGTTGACATGGCTAAAATAGCAAATTTCCATGCAATTTGCAAACAAGGCTGGAAAATGGCATGTTGATACTAAGAAAATATTACAAATAGCTCTATATGAGTTTATCTGTCTCAGGTTTGGGTTTTTTTCTTTCCATTGGAAAGCATTAAAGAAATAAAGTCTTTAAATTGGAACCCTAGGACTATTCATTAGATAATCTTTTCACAAACAAAGGTGCATACATTATTGAAGAAATATTGTAGCCTAACAAACCTTTTTGCTCACATGGTACTAATTCAGAAACAATATTGGATGAGCACAAGGCTGGTGGTTTAAAAAAAAAGGTAGTAATTAGAAGTGTCCAATTCCCTTGCCACCATTTAGCAAATCTAACTGGAAACACAGTTCATATTGGGAAGAACATCATTAAAATTCCTCTCATGAAGGCTTCCTGTCTATTTATTATCACATTGCAGAGGGACCAAAAAGATGCTACCTCTGTATGTTTGTTCCTCTCACACCTTGGCTTTATGCAGATGAGAAATCATTTCTCTTGCACATCTAAAGTCAGCACTTGTCTGCAAGGTGCAGTCAGTGAGGCTCTTTCAGTGCACTGTTTAGTTTCATATTTACTTTTTTCCACCACTCTCATCATCATCAGTGTGCTGCTATTATGGGTACTCAGTTACTGCCATGCAACTCTCTTTTTTCAGACCATGTGGGCATAGCATCCTCTTGATCCAGCTGAAATACTGAGGTGAAGCTAGAGGATACTGCTTTACATTTTACAGAGTTTGATTTAAATGAGTTAATTATTACCTTTTTGAGACAGACTGCTTTAAATCTTCATGGTCAACCTGCTCAGAATGAGTCAAAAATACTATCAATGGGTATGGAGCTCTGGACCTTTTGCTAGAGCCTCATAGACCAAAACTAATCCAAGGTCTACTGAGTGGGGATGATTAGTTTCTGGCTTACTGACAAGAGGATTAAATGGATTATTATTGGATCAATAATATAATATATTAATAATATAACAATATATGAATATGTTNCAAGAACACCAATTTAGGCAAGCAGTTAAAAGTATGTTACATGTTCATTACTAGGAAGAAAAATGCCTAGAAGCAAGTTCAAAGCAGAGTAGAACCAGTGGAAATATTTGTATTGGCCTCAGTAAACTCCCTGTCACCTCTTTAATTGCAAGCATGTGATTATTTTCTGAGTCAAACAAAGAACCTTTCCTGAATTAGGGCCTCTGTAGTAGACTTCACTGTGGCTCTTTTAATAGCAGTGTGGATGTAGTAATGTAGTTAAATGTTTATATGTAAATACAACACTGAAAACAAACATATTTCATATCTGCTTTTCTCATACCCATTTCCTACAAACAGCACATTAGGTCACCTGAAATGTCACCATGTTTTCTTCATGCTTTGTAAAAACTGTCAAAGACAATTGATGGGAACAGTCAGTCAGGGCTTTATTACCAGCCAGCAGCACTGTAAAACACTTCCACAATTACATTCACTAACAGCTCTGATTCGACAGTCTCTATTTGTTTGTCACTACCAATTATTTACCCTATTAGTGCCCTGGCAAAAGGCTTTGTGCAGTCTTTGAAGAAGCCCCACGAAACTGAAGGTCCAATTCCTCCAGACTGCAGAAAAGGTGAATTAAATGCAGGTCTAAGTGTCATCTAACACTTACAGGAGGCAAAAAGACCCTCAGTCAATGTCTTTCAGGTTAGGTGTATTCTTGAAGCTCTGCAGGGATCATAGAATCATGTAGGTTGGAAAAGATCCTTAAGATCATCGAGTCCAACTGTTAACCTAACACTGCCAAAATTTCTGTGTTTCACAGAATGATTAAGGTTGGAAAAGACCTCTAAGATCATCAGGTCCAACCATCTACCTATCACTGCCATGCCACTAAACCATGGCCCTAAGTACCACATCCATATGCTTCTTAAACTCCTCCAGGGATGGTGACTCCAGCACCTCCCTGGGCAGCCTGGGCCAATTCCTAACTCTTTCAGTGAAGAAATTTTTCCTAGGGTGTTTTCTATGTATAGCTCAAGTCTTCTAGAGAAGTTGTACCACCTTCAAAAATAAACCTGTTCAATTGAAGATGATGCTGCTGACTGCAGGGGGGATTGGACTAAATGACCTTTAAAGGTCCCCTCTAACCCCAAATATTCTATGATTGTTGTTTCAAAGACAATGTTGTACTTAAATGTCCATCTCAAACTATTTCTGGAGATAACTATCAGCCAGTTTATCAGCTTCTTACCCAGCATGAACACAAAGTGTAACTATTTTGGACTGTAAGAGAACCATGACTTTTGCATACAAGATACAGCAAAAGTGTTCCTGTTGACTGAAAAGAGAGTCACAAATGCTTTTTTTAAGGAAAAGATTGGTAGTATAAATTTCATCTTCCTAAACAGAGATTTCTGTTAAAGATAGTCTGATACTGAGAAAATCTTTCCCTCTCACAAATACTTGATGTATTTCAGTGTAATGTAATGCTTCCAAAACATGGCCTAGAGAACATCCTCTCCTCCTCCTCCATCAGTGTTTTTGTTTGGCAGTGCTGCAGCTAACAAAACCAATAATAATCATAGAATGGTTTCAGTTGGAAGGGACCTCAAAAGATCATCTCATTCCAACTCCTTTGCCATGGAAATAGACACCTTTCACTCAACCAGGTTCCTCAAAGCTCCATTTGACCTGACCTTGAACACTTCCAGGGGGATGAGACATCCACAGCTTCTCTGGGCAAGCCGGCCCGGTGTCTCACCACACTCACAGTGAAGAATTTCTTCCTGTCTTATCTAAATCTACCTTTTTTTGGTTTAAAACCATCATTCCTCCTTCTGTCACTACACTCTCTGATAAAGAGACCTTCCCCATCTCTCCTGTAGGCCTCCTTTAAGCACTGAAAGGCTGCTGCTATAAGGTCTCCCTGGAGCCTTCTCTTCTGTAGGCTGAACATCCCCAACTCTCTCAGCCTTCCTTCATAGGGGAGATGTTTCAACCCCCCAACCATCACAATAATGCACAGTAATTGACAGTTTTTGTTCCATTTTACACTTAGGAAAGAAATTATGAAAGAAATCACAAAATCACAAAGTTCTAAGAATTGTTTGGGGGATATAAGATTTAGTGCAACCCAACCCCACAGCGTTCTGCCTACCAGCAGAAAATCTCGAATGTAATTCATTGAGCTCTAAATAAACTAACTATTTAACACAGAGGAAAGCAGAAACTGGGAGAACTCAGCCAAAAAAACAGTTCTCAGCTCCCCCTCTACTTTGCTCTGGTGAGGCCACATCTGGAGTACTGGGGCCAGTTCTAGTCTCCCCTGTTTAAGGATAGGGAACTTCTGGAGAAGGTACAGAGAAGGGCTACAAAAATGATTAGGGGACTTGAACATGTCTCTTATGTGGAGAGGCTGAGAGAGATGGGGCTGGTTAGCATAAAAAAAGAGAAGACTGAGGGGTGAATCTGATCAATACTTACAAATACTTAAAGGGTGGGTGTCAGGAGGATGGGACCAGGCTTTTTTCAGTGGTGTCTAGTGACAGGACTAAAGGTAACAGGAAAAAACTAGCACCCAGGCAGTTCTATCTTAATATGAGGAAGAACATTTTTCCTTTGAGGGTGGTGGAGCACTGGCCCAGGCTGCCCAAGGAAGTGTTGGAGTCTCCATCTCTGGAGAGATTCAAAACCCAGCTAGGCATTGTGCAACCTGCTCTAGGTTCTCCTGCTCTTGCAGTGGGGCTGGACTAGATGATCTCTAGAGGTCACTTCCAACCCTTAACACTCTGTGATTCTGTGAACTGATGAGCTGTTGGCCATAGTCACAACTTTCCTACTTGTCTAAAAATGGAAAAACAGCTGCAATTTCCCCTTCTAACCTGACCAACCTGTCTTTCTGCAAAGAGGCTCTAAACTACACTTTATTTTATTGTTCTTGACAGTAATTATGCCAATTGAGTTCCTACTTGTCTAATCTCTATGCTGAGAAATATAGGCCACGAAACGTCGACCGAAATAAATGTGTGACTCAGTACACAATTGCTCAATAAAAACCAATGGTGATTCATGCAGCATAAATACACTGAAAGTGCAGCACACAGCAAATGATTCACACAGGTCAAGTCCAAACATATCAGCTTTAGAGCTGAAGAGCAAGTGGGCAGAAATATTTCTTTAGGGCAATCCACACCAGAGCCTGTGGTGATATGAAGCAAGATATAAAACAATAAAAAAAAATCCTCCCAAACAATAACAAGGTTGCTTGTTTGAAGTTAAAGGGACAAGATTAATAAGGCTAGGAAATAGAAATTATACTAATAAGATTTTTTCTACTGTTTTTTTGGTGAGTTTTTGCTGATTGTCACAGAATTGGACTCTGCATTGTTTATTCTGATTATACCAGAGCACTGAAATATAGGAGAATTCTAATGACTAAATCATCAGGATTAAATCTGAAAGGAGAAACCACTGTAATATTCACCACTTAAATATATATGGAAGAAAAATAATGGCACATTATGTGTCTATACAGAATCATAGAATTGTCATGGTTGGAAGGGACCTTAAAGATCATATAGTTCCAACACCCAGCCATGGACAGGGACATTTCCCCACTAGATCAGGTTGCTCAGAGCCTTAAAAACTGCCAGGGCTGGGGCTGCCACCACCTCTCTGAGCAACCTGGGCCAGTGTCTCACCACCCTCCTGGTGAAGAACTTCCTCCTCATATCCAACCTACTTCCTCTATCACATAGTTGCACCTGTTTAAGCTTAGATGCTGTAAAGAGTAAGACTTCAAGATTTTAATATATTATAATAGGAAAAAAAATAGATTGCAGACACCATTTAATCATGTTTTTAACAGGTAGAATTCAGATTCCATATAACAGGTAGCATATAGATTCCATAAGAGCTCAAAAGTCTGCACCCATCCACCCTCCATCTAGGAGGTCACAGCCCAGCCTCTTGGCCTACCTGCCTCATTTCTTTGTAGTTATGATGCTTGAAGTCCAGATTATCTGTGGTTGTCATTTCATTTCTTCTGTGGTAATAATTATTTGGGTCTGAGAAAAGAAAAGATAAAGAATTGTCACCTGCTTTTGTGAATTTTAAATAAAATGATGCTTAGTATCACTGCTCTGGGCAAGCTGCTCTAGTTGGGAATGTCCCTGCTCACTGCAGGGGAGTTGGACTAGATGAGCTCCAGAGCTCCTTTCCAATCCAAATGATTCTGTGATTCTATGATGGAATGTGGAAATCTGCATTTAACTGTCCTATATGTATTTAAAAGAGGTTTTCAAAAGCGAAACTCAAAGCAACAACGAGTTTAAAATGTTTCTAATTGCTGCACAGATCAGCTCCTGTGGATCCAAAGAGAAGCAAGGAGACAGCAGGGATCAGCTTTCCAGACAGCTACTTCAACAAAAGACATCCTTAGGCTGTAGAGAGCAAAAAGACACTGGAAAATGATGAGTCAGATGCAAGATTAAAAGGGGGGAAAAAAATATCACATCAGAGGAAAAAGCCCCAGTAAATGCTTTGTGTCTACTTGATTAATTTGCTATTATAAGGAATTATCTTTCAGTTGCCTTAATGAGTATTATCAGAGTCTGTGCATCGCTTGCAAAACACAGCAAGGATCTGCTGTGCATATTCATCATTCCTGATTATTTTCCTAGGTCATTTTTTGGTGGAAGTTGGAAGGTTTTGTTACTTTACAGTTAGCCTATTTATTTCTATAAGGCTATGATTTATAGTTTGTGAGTTTTGAATGCTTAAAGGAGAATATATGCTCTAGGTTCTCCTGCTCTTGCAGAGGGAGTTGGACTAGATCCCTTCCAACTCCTAACATCCTGTGATTCTGTAATATGTGGATAGAACAATTCCTTGCCTTTCCAGCTCATTCACCTGGAAAAGAAAAGCCAGGCCAAGACTGCTAAGGCTCAGCTTTATATTTCCTGATACATCTGCTCCTAGCCTAATCCATTATGATTTATTTTTAAGAGATAAACAGGTATACTCAGAATATATCAGACACATTCCTTCACTTCCCATATTTGGGATGTCTACAATTTTGTGTAATCATTTGTCAAACCAACTGTTATGAAAAATTGTTTCCCTTTGCACAAATTCATCTTCATNTATTTTATATTTATATATAATATTTTTATTTATATATATGATATATATTTATTTATTATTTTATTAATACACAGTATTATCAGTTGTGATTTTTTGAGGGGGGGGGGAAGCATCATTTTTAGGAGGGGAAATATGTAGATGCTGTCCTGCAACAACAAACAATGAAATGATGGACAACTCATAACACTTAATACCTTACAACTTAACATTTTTAAGCTTCAGACTTCTGACCTTAAAACTTCTAAATTCCCAAGTTTGTTCTTCCCATAAAATCCTATTTGGGTAGGCAGGAAAGCAAAATTTGAACTATTTAAGTTATTTATGGAATGAAACATGCAAGTTCCATTAAGTTTCACTGTAACATTTCCCATGTTCTCTACCACTTCTTTACTCTTCATTCCCACATTGGTCTCCACTTCCATTCCCTCACCCACAGCAGAGATACTTGGAAGCTGCTTGATAAATATGACTGAAAAAAAAAGGCAAAATATATCTTGCCTCAACAAAATTTGGCTGTTTAATAAAGTCTGACCTTTCCAGGGAGAACTTTATAACAAGACCAGCTGGAAATGGATTTGAATTGGAGCTTAATCTGGTGAGGAAACAAGACTCTTTTGCTTATTAATAGACTTTTGAATCATAGAATGTCCTGAGTTGGAAAGGACCCACAAGGATCATCAAATCCAACTCCTGTCTATGCATAGGATAACTCCAAAAAAATCACAACATGTGCCTGAGGACTTTCTCCAGATGCTTCTTGAGTTATGTCAGGCTTGGTGCCATGACTACTCCCATGAGGAGCTTGTTCCAGTGCTCCATCACCCTCTGGGTGAAGAACCTTTTCCTAATATCCTATCTAACCTTCTCCTGGCATAGCTTCCATGGCATTCCTTCAGGTCCTGCTGCTGGTCACCAGAGAAAAGAATCAAAAGGGTTAAGATTCACATAATTCACCTGCATTTTTAGGTCTTCTTTCTAACCTAAGTGTAAGATAAATTGATGCAAGTCCACTGATAGCAACGCCGTGGCACTAGCTCTGNTAATATGTGGATAGAACAATTCCTTGCCTTTCCAGCTCATTCACCTGGAAAAGAAAAGCCAGGCCAAGACTGCTAAGGCTCAGCTTTATATTTCCTGATACATCTGCTCCTAGCCTAATCCATTATGATTTATTTTTAAGAGATAAACAGGTATACTCAGAAAATATCAGACACATTCCTTCATTTCCCATATTTGGGATGTCTACAATTTTGTGTAATCATTTGTCAAACCAACTGTTATGAAAAATTGTTTTCCTTTGCACAAAATCATCTTCATTTGGTTTAAAATCATTGGAAAAAAAGCCAAACACAAAAGCCTAAATATCATCTTGTATTACAGTGACACAGCCAAAAGACACTTTTGTCTGGAGAAGAAAAATGGTATTTTTTTACACATTTCATTATTTTATTATTATAGTTATTTGTTNCATTTTTAAGCTTCAGACTTCTGACCTTAAAACTTCTAAATTCCCAAGTTTGTTCTTCCCATAAAATCCTATTTGGGTAGGCAGGAAAGCAAAATTTGAACTATTTAAGTTATTTATGGAATGAAACATGCAAGTTCCATTAAGTTTCACTGTAACATTTCCCATGTTCTCTACCACTTCTTTACTCTTCATTCCCACATTGGTCTCCACTTCCATTCCCTCACCCACAGCAGAGATACTTGGAAGCTGCTTGATAAATATGACTGAAAAAAAAAGGCAAAATATATCTTGCCTCAACAAAATTTGGCTGTTTAATAAAGTCTGACCTTTCCAGGGAGAACTTTATAACAAGACCAGCTGGAAATGGATTTGAATTGGAGCTTAATCTGGTGAGGAAACAAGACTCTTTTGCTTATTAATAGACTTTTGAATCATAGAATGTCCTGAGTTGGAAAGGACCCACAAGGATCATCAAATCCAACTCCTGTCTATGCATAGGATAACTCCAAAAAAATCACAACATGTGCCTGAGGACTTTCTCCAGATGCTTCTTGAGTTATGTCAGGCTTGGTGCCATGACTACTCCCATGAGGAGCTTGTTCCAGTGCTCCATCACCCTCTGGGTGAAGAACCTTTTCCTAATATCCTATCTAACCTTCTCCTGGCATAGCTTCCATGGCATTCCTTCAGGTCCTGCTGCTGGTCACCAGAGAAAAGAATCAAAAGGGTTAAGATTCACATAATTCACCTGCATTTTTAGGTCTTCTTTCTAACCTAAGTGTAAGATAAATTGACGCAAGTCCACTGATAGCAACGACGTGGCACTAGCTCTGCAGATGACTCTGGAATGCCAAATCCTTAAAGGTCAATGTTCCTTAATTCATGGAAATTATTCAATAGTGGAATCACCATCCTTGGAAGTGTTCAAAAAACGTGTAGATGTGATGTTTGGGGCCATGGTTTAGTGGGGTGGGTGGTTGGACTAGGTGAACTCAGAGGTCTTTTCCAGCCATGATAATTCTGTGATGACTGGGAAATGGACATCACAAAATGTCTATTTCTAGAACAAGTGGCTAACATGTTTAATGCCACACAGAATATCTCCACCACTGTAAAAATAACCCTCTATGGTGAACACATCAAAATAAACAGCATAAAACTGCCAGGATGTTGAATGCTTCCTCTATCACCGTGAGCCAAAATATACAGCAACCTCTATTTTTTTCCTAATTCTTTAATCCCATTCCTTTCAATGTCTGGCACTTTTTTTTTTTCTCCATACATCAAACATTCATTTCCTGGGAAGGCTGTAGAGTTGGTGGAAACTTTCCAGAGTTGCACAGTAGAGAATCTCTCTGACCCTTCCTCAAACACAGTGCACACTTTGATAGCTCCCTGGAGAATCAACATTTCTGTTCTGCCAACCTCTACTGGGAGTCTGCTTGGATCACTGGAATTCTGCTGCACCAGGAATACACATTAGGAAATTAAAGGCTAAAATGCAGACAGGCAAATGAGTCTTGTGCATAGCCAGTTAGCACTGCTTTAGCAAAAAAAATATTTTCTCTAATAAAATGGAGAATAAAACACTAAGAAACTCAAACCACTAAAGGATTAGGATTGAAATATACACTTTTATTCCTGGCACTAGTTTTTCTTCCAAGGAAAGATCCTGCAAAAGTGTGACACTTTCATTTATACAGAGGAATATATTGAGTTTTTCAACCACTAATCTCCTTTTATATTACCAGTACAGTTAAGTTTGCAGGTAAAGGTAGCTTGTTTCTGTCACACTTCTATTCTTTGTGAAGATGGACAAGCAACAGGAAAGCTGTAATATGCCCAACTACTTCCCAGCACGATAGCTTTGGGAACTGCCCATAAAAAATTCCAGAGGGGACCTATTGCTTGACACAGAGAAAGGATTTTCTGTTCTATTACAACTCTATACACCACCCCAAGCACTGGAGCCCTGAGGTTTCCAGTGGCTTTCCAGTTATTATGCTAACAATAAAAACAACTCTCATTTAGGAAGTAAAACTCCATTCCCAACATCATTTTTTCATACCTTTCATTCTCCCAGAAGTCCTACAGTGAGTTTTATTTCATGCTGATGGAGCTTGCAAGCCCAGATCTGGTGTTGATGCAGTATCCCAAATAGAAAGAGAATCAAGGCATTTCAAGGGAATTAGATGAGTTTTTAATCCAAAGAAGAGTCAAGTCTAAATCCTTTAGACTGCCTTAAAAAGCTCAGCATGCCATTTTGCAAATGACTGATTTTTTTTGTTTCTTATTATCATGTAATATAAGTGAATTTGACTTGTCTTCACAAAATTGAACATGTCACAGACAGTGTACATGGAATCTTGAAAAAAAATCTGCTGGCAGACACCTCAGATGATTGCAAGGCTTTTTCCACATGATCTCTCTCACGACAGTCATGAGCACACTAAATCAGCAGTGAAATAACTTGCTGCAAGTAGAGATGGATTCTTTTCTCTAGCTGCTGCTGAATACTCAGATATCACACCACTAATTCCAATAAAGCATAATGAATGATAATAGTGTGCAAGAGAATAAAAAAACCAACCTCTTAAACCACAGGAGTTGCTGCTTAAATGTTTTCTACCACTGTTTGCTATTTCTCATGATTTCCTACAGTTGGATCCTATTAATAATGGGAATTCTGAGGATGGGTAATCTTGCTTCTCAATATTATCCTAGAATGGTTTAGGTTGGAAGGGACCTCTGGAGCTCATCTAGTCCAACCCCCCTGCAGTGAGCAGGGACATCCCCAACATAGAATTATATACTTCATTGTACAAATAACATATGAAAGAAAACATTTTAATGACCCCCCACTTCATCCCTGGGGGGGAATGTTACACATCTAGCCTGATGAGTATGGAGAAACACAAGAGATTAGCCATTCCCAGGAGAGTTATTGAATGTAGTGTCATTTTTACTCCACTTTTGCTCAGGCAGGCTTCAAGAAAAAACAGTTTTAAATCAAGATTAAGTTTTAGCCTTGCCATGATAAAAGCACAAGCCAAGGACAGACTGTGGTTCTAAGCAAAACTGTACTCTCAGAAGGAGTCTGCTGAATTTAGTGCTGCTGTACACACACTCATCTGGAATGAAAGTCCCAGCTTTAGAGAGAAGTGAGCACACTTCTCAGCTTAACCAGGTAGCCTGGCAATAAAAGACAGGCAGTGAAAATAGGAGTGAGTGATGCACTCCCTGCACAACCCACTGCTCCATTACAGACTAGTTAAAGCTCTTTTTTTTTTCCCTATCTTGGGTTGAAAGTGAGGGCATAATCATACCAATGAGAGTTTTCTATAGAAGAATGATTAAAAATTAAATTTCATCACAAATTTATGCCATTAAAATAATTGCCTATTGCCTTGAATACTCCACAGTATAAATAAATGCATGAAGAGCTCAGCTCATTTTCTTCTCTCCTATCTCTGGGTAATTTTTGATCAGATGCAGTTTCTTTTTGAGTTCTGTTAGGTTGGAGAAAGAAGAGGCAAGGAAACTACATCCATCCCTCTGAGGCAACTGCAAAAGGCTCTGTGTGGTCATCTGCATCTAAGTAAATACCAAATTTGGGGGAAATGGAGAGGGAATGAAATACTAGTGCTTTTGCCCTCTTTTTCCCCAGTGAGAAATGGTAGCACTGATTCTTCTGTTATAGGTCACAGTTTCTGACATCTTTCCTCCACAGCTAAATGTTGTTGTTTCCTTGATGAAAAAGCAACAATCACTTCTGTTTCCATCTGAAAGATGGTAGTGACACAGCTGGATAACACAGCTTTCTTTATAGAGCCATTGTAATAGTCTGGGAAAGGTTGTTTGTCAAAAGAAGCCTACAATACACCCAAAAAAAAGTACTTCATGAAATATATATAAGCATTTCACTGATAAAAATTACAATCATCTTGTATACTACTGATTAGATAATCACTGAACTTGTCTGTTCCAATTCTCTAAACAGTGTTTTCTCAGGGTTTATCCAACTTTCAGTGCATGTAGCATATGCAGCAGGTTTTAACAGCAGAGCTCTCCCCACAGGAATGGCTCCAAGCTTTCCTTAACCATTCCCATCCCATTGTGCCAGTGCTAACAAGTTTTCCTGGAACATTAGTATCTTATTCAGATTTCTTCTTTATCTAATATTCTTTTCTTCCTCTTCCTTGTGAGCCTAAATGATGGAAAGCTGATGTACAGACTGAAGTCAACTCACTTAGTTCATTCAGGGATTAAGAAAGACATAAACCCTAACATTACAAGGCATGACAAGAAATTCACAGTCGTGAAAAATGACTTATTTCAGCTCCACTTTCACAACCCTTCTGCCCATGCATTGTCATTTCCTCAGGAGGACAGAGTTCTAAATGATGAACAAATTCCTTCTCCTGACAGCTTAGTTTGTTCTCATTTCACACTCAAATATAACCAAAACTACACCAGATATTCAAGGAACCTGAGCATTGCATAACTTCTGTCATGTGCTTTGGAAAAAATGGGGGGTTTATGAACTGACTGAGCTCTACCTCCTGGTTCTGGGGCATTTAGGAGACTTGTTCAGTTTTATAGAGGAAATCCTTTGTCAGAGAAGAAGCCTTGATTTCCAGTTCATAGAGTGTTTAGTAGTCTATTAGGAAGGATGGACCCATGGACAAACCAATCAGTTATCTCACTTGGAACAAGTAAGATAAGGTGACATCAATAAAAGGTCAAGAAGTCCAGGAAACCACAGAAAATATGTCCTACAGGAAGAAAATGTGCATGGAAAAGCTTCCGTGGCCTGGAGAAGAGCTGTGTTGCAAGAGCCTTGCGTGCAGTGAGTAAACTGAGCTAGAAGAAAGAAATGTCATTTTTTTCCTGAGCTAAAAAGATGGGTCAGCAGCTTATCAAATCCTATTAGTACTTTCAGCCCAATTACATTTTGAATAAGCACAGCCCATTGCTGTTGTGTTTCTCAATGAGTGATTCTGGTATTTGCTTTCAGGAATAAACTGAATCAGCCACTTCAGGCCATTAACTCAATAAATGACCACAAGGAAGAAGCACTGATTTGTTTCCAGGCTAATCCAAGACCTGCAACAAGTTGGAACTCCATTCTATTGAAACAGTGGTGGAAATACAGGTAGGTTTTTACCTTGGTAGCACCTTCACCCACCAACACAGCCCTGTGAAGCTGAAGAGTGACAAAGGCTAACACCACAAAGCAGAATTTGGTGTATATCCAGTAAGAATCTAGTGTAAATAACTTCTGCATTTTATTCTCCAAATATTAACATTTTTGCCCTTTCTTTTTTAAGTACAATTTTATGGAATAGAAAAGGATTGTGAGAATTTCCCTACAAGCTGCTCTCCAAAATCATTTCAGCATCATCTCCATTATTCCCTGGAGAGCTTTATGCAAGCTCTGCATGTCAGTAAAGTCACAGTGCTGAAGAAAGCTACACTTTTCCTTATAGAAAGGGGATTCTCTGCAATCCCCATGCAGGAATTTGGGATAGATCACTGTTCTCTGACAGTCCACCAGCTCCTTCAAGAGCTGAGGGGAAATAGTGGCTCTGGAATTGCCCCTTCAAGAGATACAGTGGGAGACAAGTAACCAACAGAGCTGAAGTTTAGTAAACTGCCATCATTTGCAGTATTGAATGTCCTTTTTTTTTGTTCTAAGAGACATTGCATAAGGATTCATGTTTTAAACACTGTTTAACAAAACTCTATATTTGGCACAGTAAGAGAAACAGCTAATATATGAAGGTTGTGCTCAACATCAGCTTGTGACTTTTCCATGATCTTTACTGAGGTCAAGACCTTCACCTGAGACTTATCTGGATTTATTAACACCTGAAATGTGCTAGATATGCTTTACATTCTCAACTTCCCTTCCTCCCCTTATGAGATAAGCATTAGTTCAGTCACAGTATTTGCCTTCCAACCCCTTCAATGAAATCCTATGGCCTGTACAATAATTAAAAAATATGAAAAATCAGACTACATAAGTTTAAATGTTCTTAAAAGTTTAAGACTTCTGCAAGTGATTGCTCCAATATGTAATTCTATTGCTTTCTGAGTACTTGTCCACTCACTAAGATTAATTGCACTGCACTTCAGCCTAAATAATGGAGAAACTCTTGTTAGATCATCTGTGCAATTTTGTTTTATTAACAAAGCCACTTATAGCTATAACACAGTTGCATTTGAAGTTATCCTAAGTACCCAGCTAGATATTTCTATTTCTTTTTGCATAACTCCACTCACTAAAGACAGATATTATACCAAAAAGCAAAGATAGCCAAAGGACATAAAATCTCTGAGTCTTGGCACAAAAGCAGCCACATCAACATCAACTGAGAAAGGCTCTTACCAGGCAGAGGACACCCTAAGATTTCCAGTCTCATGCAGATGCTGCCTTCTTCATACCAGGAGCGAGGGTTTATGCGGATGTAGCGCGCAACCAGCGGCACTGGCAGCATGTTGAGCACAGGGATCTCTTTCTCACTATTCCCTTCAAAGATCTATAGAGGCCAAACAGACAGAAATAGCAAGATCAGGCCTTCAAAACATCTTTTAGTACTTCTGGTAATCATCATGGCTAGGCTTCGCAAATGAAGCTCCAGGGAGGGCTCCATCCACGCTCTGCACAAGTGCTTTTTCCAAGCACTGCTGGCTGAANCCATAAAGCATCTTGTCCAGGAGCTGCTTTATGCTGCTGACGCTGCCCTTGTTGCCTATACAGAAGCAGACTCTGCAGTGTTTAACGTCCTGCTTTGCAGCCACTGCTGAGCTTTTTGGGCTGGAAGTTAGTTTAAAGAAAACAGAAGTTTTATATCAACCTGCACCTCAAGAAGATTTTCATCATCCTCATATCATCATTGGCGATTCAGAACTTAAATCAGTCCAACAGTTTAATTCCCTAGGCAGCCTCATCTCCTCGGATGGTAAGATTGACGGAGAGATAGACAATAGGCTAGCAAAGGCATGGAGTGCTTTTGGAAACTTCTGGCAATAAAGAAATTGGAATAGCCATATGCTGGTGGTAGGTCAGGCCAGAACTGCTCTTTGAAGAGCACAATCTCTATAGCCACACAGCGAGGGGCAAAGGAACCAGGGCTCCACTCCCTCTCTCCAACAAAAGGCACCTCTTGGTCCCTAGGCACCAGAAGGCTGATGCTAATCTTTGAATGGGCTATACAACAAGAAACGTGTCTCAAGACCATTGCCAAGGTGATGTTCACATCCATAGGCAGATACATGTAGACTATCACATAGGATACTCCAAGTCACAGCATCATAGAATCATTAAGGTTGGAAGAGACCTCTAAGATCATCAAGTCCAACCATACCTATCACTTATACACCACTAAACCATGTCCCTAAGGAGAACATCTATACATATCTTAAACCCCTCCATGGATGGTGACTCCACCACCTCCCTGGGCAGAGGTCCCTCTCTATATTATGTGATTTGCTCTCAAAATCAGTGGGACTGTTGAGAGGTGATGCCTTATAGTCTTACATTGACTAATCTGGCAAATCTCAGCCCTATGTGGACAGCCCCCACCTTCCCCACCTCTGCTCTGCTCCATAAAGCATTTGTTTCAGGATACTCACCACATCTCCTGACTCATTCCTGACAGCAGTCCATGCATGACTGTCATTGCTCACCAATACTCTGTAAGAGGTCACCCAGTTACTCCTGGAAAAAAAAAAAGAAAGAGAGTATCCAAGTTATTTTTTCATAACTTAAGAATGGCTGCAAATTGTGTTTAATGTAATAAAGCTGTAAGCCTGCTGGCAGGGGAAATCCCAATTGGCAAAGTCGTGTCAACACTTGGCTGAAAAAGTGACATGCAAATTGAGATTCAACAGATAATTAAAAAAAGCCTAGCAGAAAGAAACAAAACAACCCAAGATACTATTCTGGAATTCCAGGAGGTGAGGGATTACTGTTCTCCTTTCCTTTTACACTCAGATTTTTGAATAAATGACTTACCTAGAACAGATACACCCAGTATTCCAAAATCTTACCTTTACAACCACAGAACATTTACTATTTCTGCTGTTATTATCAGAGAAGATGGCGGGAAAAAAGAAGAGTAATAAATCCTCTAGGAGGAAAAAGTCCATGAATTTCAACCATCAAAATTTCCATTTCATCCAATACAACAATGATTGGAGCCTGCAGTCATTCTTGTATTTATTAGCAACAGATAAGAACAAAGAGACCATTCTGCCTCTGCACAGCAGAGTCAGGTTGATCACAGGACTACTGCACTGCTACAAGATGCAGATCAATCTTCAGCAAGCTCATCTTTCTAGTGGTTTGATATCTGATTTACAGCAAAAAAAACCCTTTAATCTAAAGAGAAAACAAAAAAGAAGCAAGACCTTAATTCATACTTAAATTGTACCTTGTCTGTATTCAGCTGAAGAAGAGTATGAGGAGAAATCAAATGTTGCTTTCTATATCCTGAGAGGAGTTAAAGCTCTGTAGCTTCTGCACTGTGTGGGCTTTGCCCATAGCAATGTGTATACACATTCACAAAATGTGGTGGATTTTTGTTATTATTATTATTATTATTAATTACTTGGGGTTTATCTGTAATGCATTATTAGCTTTAGACAAGGCTTATCTGAATAGCTTTGATTTGCAGTTCAGTTTCTCGTGATACATGGAAATATCCAACTTGTCCATTTCTATCCATAATAAAGCCAAACTGAGGGATTCAGTGACTTGCCTAGAGACAGAAATCTGAATCAAAGCAGAGAGTTAAAAGCAGATCTTCTGCAGATTCCTGTCCAGAGAATCAGCCCTCCTTTATCTAACCACATCATCAGGCTACAGAGCATAGGGCAAGACAGCATGGAAAGAGCAAAACAGCTTTCTGCCTTGCCTTTTCCAACATAATTGGCTTATTTTTCTTGATGGGTATTAGACCCAGAGATGAATCCCAACTCAGGACAACACACAGTTGAGTGCTAAATGAGCAGCAGTGGAAGGATGCCTTTTGGTTACCCAGCCTCTCACCAGCAGGTGAGAACATCAGCTGGTTCTCCCTACTATTTGGGGAGGGTTGGATTTTATTTGAACAGCATCTACTGCAGCTAATCTTTGAAAGCCAAGCTCATCAATTATGGAAAGCTGAACAAACAACAGCAAAATAAATCTGATACTTTTACCCTAGTGTCTAAGGATGCTTTTTCCACAGTGTTAAAAACCCCACATGATTTGAGAGGAACAGGGAAGGTTGGCAAATGGTGGTCAGCAGAAGCTCAAACCCACAGTGGCAGAGATGCTGGGGATAAGACTAGTAAACACTGGCAGAGTTCAATTCAGCATCATCCATTATGGACCTAGCTTCAGCTGACCATATTCTGCTGCTGCTGCCATGGTAATCTGATTTATCTGCATTACAAACCCCTCCAATTAATAGGAAATAGAAGCAGACAGACACACAGATGTGTATCCTCCACTAAAATATAAATTGACAAGCCAAAACACTTGAAATAGCAGAATCTTTATGCCAAACCTTAGATTAAACTGTACTCATGCAACAGAACCAGCATGCTGGCAATTCAATGGCTTTCTGCTTGAAAATGCAATGTATCATCTCATGCAATTAAGTGTAAACTCATTAATATTAATATTATATAATAATATTGGGTGATTTACAATTTTATCCACATCAACTGCCTACCAGTTTCAAACAAACAAGCCAAATCAAAAATACACTCAGCCTCACCAAAGGTAGCCCAGCAAGTTTTACCAGCTAATTAAAATAAAGATGATTTAAGAGCTGGAACTCAACTAACAAGGGTATTTTTTTTTAATAATTGAAATCCTTGAATGTTTAATTTTTAAAATGGCTTCTAGCTGACTTAAATGAATATACTGCTGGGAAATCCAACTCTTGGGAGGCCCCGTGAAGAGAAGCTCAGGGCCAGAGATTTTCTCTTGCTCCAAAGGAATTAAACCCAGATTTGTCAACGCACTTATCTCAGTGAGGAGGAGTTGGGGGTGCAAATGTATTTGCTGCTCAAAAAGTTCCACTTCCAGCTAAGCTTTGACAAGATTTTTCTCTCTGATTTTCTAACCTTTCTAGAAAACCCAGTGCCAACTCTGGGTGTTTCCCTTCTGCTGTTTTACATTCAGATAGTAACACCCAAAGGTGCCAAGACCTCCTGTGTGGGGTCAAAGACAACCTCTGCCCCAAAGATTTTATTGTCTTAACACCTGTTATTTCAGGTTACACTCTGCAAAGAGATCTGCATGTGTTTGAAATTCTTCCTACACTAAATTTGGGCCTTTCATGTCTTCAGTATCTGCTAAACACAAGTGTCAAGGGTCAGGGATGGACTGGACTGGGCACTAGACAAGTGACAGATGCTCTCAGTGAACTTCTCTGCCCTCCACGTGGGGAAGAGAAAGGGTATAAGGGGGAGAGAATTATGGGTTGGGAAAGAAAAACTATGAAAATAAGAACAATAAAATGAAATACATATATATAAATATATCTAAAACCAATATTGACCCCAACTCCCTGATGGCAATGGCATCACCATCACCACTGATGCTGTGGCAGGCACTGGGGAAGTCCCAGACTGGACTCAGCAGCAGATTCAGAAGCTGGATTCTGGAACTGGAGGCAGGAACACATGGCTCAGGATCAAGATGCAGCAGGGACCTTGGTCTCCATAGGAGCAAGTATAAGCAAGAGTCTTCCTGCACCCCAAACTCATCAAGCATTGTCACTACTAGAAGCAGACACTGCCTGCTAAAATACACTTCAGAAAGTGCACTTACTTACATGACAAGTAATAATCACTGAGCAGAATGATTTCTGTTCTAACTTAAACCAGGACAACCACCAAGCTGTGATTCCTTCTCTTCTAAACCTCCTTTTTTCTTGTTTGTGCCTATCACACCGTTGTAAACCAGGCACATCTTGGAGGAGAAAAAACCAAATTATATAGGCACTGCCTCGCTCCCTCTTTTTGTCTCCTTCCCATGAACAGTAAAGTAATGGAAAATGAAAAGCTCTGACAGTACCCAGCAAATGCAGTCATTTGCTTGCACAGCTGTGAAGGTATTTAAAGTAATGCTGGAGGGGATCTCATCTACCAAGTGCACACAAAGATGTAGCCACCTTGGTGTATGCAGCAGGGATGCTAACTTGGGAAGGTTGCACAGGGCATGGCTAGAGGAGAAGAATGCAGCTTCCTGATGGCCTTTAAGTAACCTCCCCACAAGCATTCCCATTGCAAGGAGTCATCATGCACGTGCAAAATCTACAAATCAAGGCTGTGATTAACAAGTGTGAGTAATCTGTTGCAGCAGATGCCTGTGTTCATTTGATGGATCCTTTCCCTAAAGACTCCAGCTCATTTTTCCCACTGTAGTCCCTCCCACAGCAGTTAGAAAGCTTTCCTTCCTCTTCTGAACATCCCCAGAGAGCTTCAAGGTGCAAAGAAGGTTCTCCCCACACACCATCATCTTTTTGCTGTCCAAAGCAGTGGTTAACCTCAGTTTGCCCAGAGAGGTGGTAGATGCCCCATCCCTGGAACCACTCCAGGTCAGGTTGTTTGGGACTCTGAGCAACCTGATCTGGTTGAAGGTGTCCCTGATGCTGCAGGGACTGGATGGCCTTTAAAGATCTTTTCTAAACCAAACCATTTTATGATTCTATGAAACATTCCATGATTTCAACTCAGGAGGAGCCCTCCTGAGTTGGCAGTGAGCTGCTCCTTGCCATCACTGCCACTGAGTCACACCAAGCCCTTGGCAAGGGAGTCCCACCTGGAGCAAGAGCAGCACGACAAGCCATACCTGTGACAGAACATCATCACTTCTGCCAAATAAACTTGGGAAAGCATAAACCCATCTCTGGGTGTGCTGTCAGAATTCCATCTCCACAGGATCATCTGAGCTGGCCACAAAGCTAACTCCCCAATACTAGGAGCAGATGGCTAGAGTTCAATTGGCAGTGGTGCACCCTGTATCAAAAACCTGTGCAGGGCACCAGATTGGAGGTGGAAGATTAATGTGGCACAGGGATTGAGGGTAAGCAAAGAGATGGAGAGCACTCAAGGCTGAAGCTGCCAAAAGCTGCCTCTCAGTGCTGCCACAACTAAAAGCCATTGAGATGGCTCCACCGAGCCAGAGTTAGTGGAAAATATAACTTATTATGAAAACCAATCATAAAACACCAATATCTGTAACTAGTGACATTAATATATCAAGAGATATATAATATGTTATAATTATATACATATATTTAAAAATATATACTATATTATAATATGTAATAAGTATAATTATAACTCATGTGTNCTATATTATCTATTATAATATAATATGTAATTATATAATTATTGTATAATATATAATATTATATATAATTTTATTTTTATAATTATATATATAAATAAATGTATATATATATTTATATCCCATCAATAGACTTGCTATTATTTCAGTGGGTTTGGAACAATTGACACCATGAAAGTCTGACTTTGGGGAAGCTGTAATCATCTCAGCAGTCCTGTCACCCAGTCAGGGCAAATAACAGTTTGCACTGATTTAATGCCCTCTAACAATTCAAGTCAGTACAGAGCAGCTGCTTATTTAATGACATGATTTGGATAAAAGATCAAGACAGTTGCATTGAATTTGCTGGAGTTTCCTGACAGTTTGTTTTCACAGCCTCTGCATGACGAGAGGAGGAACTGCTTTGAAAGTCAATGCCAAGTATGTCTGTCATCCTCTTGAGCTGGACAGGATTTAGGGTTTATTCTCCTATGCTTTCCTAGTGCTGCTGTTGTATTTTGCCCCTTGGAATCATAGGAGAAATTTGATTGGAAGAAACCTTTAGGATCAAGTCCAACCATTAACCCAGCACTGCCAAGTCACCACTAAACCATGTCCCTCAGCACCTCATCTACACATCATTTCAATCCCTCCTGGGATGGTCACTCCATCACTTCCCCTGGCATCCTGTTCCAGGGTTTGACAACACTTTGGGGGAAGAAAAAAAGCCATTGATACATTGTCTCCTCCAACCAACTAAATTAAGTTCTGTTGCAGGTTGGCAATGCAAGTGAACTAAACTCTGCTTAAAGAGAATCATACAATGATTTGGGATGGAAGGGACCTTTCAGGGTCATCTAACCCCTCTGCAGCCAGCAGGGACATCTTTGGCTAGATCAGGTTGCTCAGAGCCCCAAACAACCTAACCTGGAATGTTTCCAGGGATGGAGCTTCTATCACATCTGTGGGCAACCTAGGCTTCTGTTTCACTATGTTCAGTGTAATTTCTTCTTCCTATCTAGTCTAAATCTCCCTCTTTTAGTTTAAAATCATCACCCCTTGTCCTGTCACAAGCCCAGATAAAAAGTCTGTCCCCATCTTTCTTATAGTACCCTTTAAGTCCTGAAAGGCTGCTAGAGGGTCCCCCTGGAACCTTCTCTTCTCCAGGCTGAAGAACCCCAACTCTCTCAGCCTAGCCTGACAGCAGAGAGCTTCCAGCCTTCAGATCATTTTTGTGGCCAACTCTGAACCATCCATTTCTTCCTCATGCTGAGGATTCCAGAGCTGGAGTCAGCTAGCAGTCAGTACCCATTGGCTTTATTTAGACATGTGGGTTTTCTCTTGATACCAAAGATGGTGCTGAATTATCAGAAGAGTTTGGGTTGTGGGAATCATGTTTCCTCTGGGTTTTTTTCAGATTCTTGTCAATCTGCTAAGAGTGATTAATCTTTTCTTTCCTTCTGTCAAGAGAGTACATATTTTAAGCTATCACATCATTGCTTTCAACCTGTGGCACCATTCCAGAGTGATGCTTCCAGTGTCCCTCTCAACAGCCTTGAAGAGTTGTTTAAAGAGATTAGGTTCATACAACTTAAAGATGTATTGACAGCAACACAAAGAATTACATAGTGTATTTTCTCCCCCAAATCATCAGCCCTCTTGTAGCCCACCATCCACATCTCAAAGGAGGATGTCACATGCCTTTCCTAAAAGGTTACATCACTCACACAGCTTTCCCTAGCCTGAGAAAGCAAATAAAACAGCTCTGCAAAAAGAGGTGTCACTGATGTTCATCTCTTGACTTCTGGATAGTCATGATAAATGCCCAAAAGACATTGACCTCCAAGTATTCCCAGTTGGTACAAAGAAACTGATATTCTGCCCAGTCTCAGGATGTTAAGAGTTTTACTCATATCAACCAACACTTGTGACATTTCTGACTTTTGGACATCTTCAGTGTAAAACAAAAAAAATCACAAAGAAGTCTTGGTTCTTGCAGCTAAACTCTTCTTTACATGTGAAAATCAACAGCTTCTGGATAACCTAAGCAGAGTTTCCATTTACAATGCTAAAAAAACCCTACCTTGCCATGATTTCAGGCTGCCCAAGAATGACTGAGGTGCCTGTGGAGCAACAGCCCTCGAGTCTACACACTCACTTTGACTGGAAGAAAGGACTCCTCCAATTCAGTTGTTTTTGTTCAAAGCCTGTTTTTCTTGTTATTGGAGTTAAAAACCAGAAAAGCAGAAAGATTCAATTCCACATGACTCTCATGGAACTCACAGCCAGGCACTTTGAGCACACCAGAGGTGTTTTTCCTTCAAAAGGAAATTACTAAACAATCCAAGTATTCATTACTAACCATGCAGAGTTTTCTTCTTTCTCTAGTTAGGTCATCTTTGATTTTGAGAGCTGTTTCTGAAGTTGCACAAGAGAAGGTCTAGATTGGATATTAGGAAAATAAACTATTTATTCTAAGAGTGGTTAGACATTGGCCCAGGCTGCCCAGGGCTGTGGTGGAGTCACCATCCCTGGAGGCATTGAAAAAGATGTGTAGATGTAGTGCTTAGGGACATGGTTTAGTGGCAGTGCTGGGTTAACAGTTGGACTCAGTGATCTGAAAGCTCTTTTCTGACTACAATAATTCTATCATTCAATTAATCATTTTCCCATCAAGCTCAAAAAAACCTCTCAATAATCAAAAGCTGGATGTGAATTGATTGTCTCTGGGTAGAATGGGCCATCAAAACCAAACTACAGTTGCCAGTGCTGCTAGGAAGGAGTCAAGTGTTGCTTCTAGCACCTGTATCTATTCTCCAGCTCCAGCATCAGACATAGAAAGCAGAATCAAATGCCAGACTTCTCATAACTCAAATGCTGCAGCCCTGCAGTGAGGGGCAAAGCTATTTGATGCAGGATTCAGCAGGGTGTCCTTGCCTGCCCTCCCTTGTCATTTTATTTGTCCTCATTAAGTCAGCAGCAGGAGGGAGCTAAAGGAACCAAGACAAGTACAAATCTAAGCTAGGCAGAAGCTCAGAGAGAACTTTCAGTTCAGTACATTTTTCCACCTTGTTCAAGTTTCTTGTTCAGTACAAAGAAGAAAATAATGAAAAGGTTGCTTTTCTGATTCTTTATCACTATTATGGGTGAACTTATCAAGACACTAGGATATATATTCCCTTTTTTTATATATATATATATAATGCTGAGAAGGTCTTCAAGGCTTCAATAAAAATCTTACCTTGTCTCTCAAGCTTGGCAGCCTTTCACTTCTAATAGAAGATAGATCAGAGGGGTGATTTTTGGCTCTTTTACCTGAAATAAGCCCATTCTCCCACACATGTTTTTATTAGTTATGAAAGCACTGGATTCTTGTTGCAAAAACTTCATGAAGTTGGGAAGGTGCCTCAGGTAACAGAATGACACCTTTTTGTACCAGACTTTGATTTCACAAATAGTCCTTTTTGATGCCATCTCAGTCAATAGCTAAGTGTGAGAGAAGGAAGCTAATGAGTCTTCTAGTGCCCATTATAGCAAAACAGCTAAAAGAGCCTGTCCACACCACTCAAAGTCCTACCAGCCTCTTTCTTCTGAGATGGCTTACAAAGAACAATCCACTGCCTGCAAGCCACGTCAGTGTCTCCTGAGTTTGCTTCCAGCAGTGCCTCTGAACCCCACTCTAAGTTCTCCTGCAAGCTCAGGATCTCTACTGTTATCTGGATTTAATTTCCCTTTGTGTAGCTTTTCTCCACACCAGGATTCCATGGTTTGTTTTTTTTTTACCTTTCCTCTCACTTTCTTGGAGAAACTGGGGTGAAATTCATGCTGAGAAGATCATCTTGCAGATGGAACAAGACGATTCATTCAGAAAGCAGCATCTGACATCTTCCTGGATATGATGTTCCCAGGTGCTGAGATCCTGGAAATCCCAGAACAGCCCAAAGGAGGGCTGTATACATCAGCCTAAACTCTTCTGAAGCATAAACATCTACTTTGGAACCTCAGGGTGTATCAAGTTATTTTTAAACTCCAAGGACTCACACATGCAGAAGCAGAGCAAATAAACATCAGCTACACTGATTTTTGTCTGTTCCAGCTGATGGGAGGAGAGAGAAAATGAGGTGAATTCCAGGGAAGCCAGTCCCAAAGTCAAGATTGCATTAAGAGACATCAAGAGAGCTGGATGTCACCACACTGATAAGAAAAAGCCACTTGCATGACAGTCTCCTGTGTGCAAGCTGGAGGTGAGGATGGATGTCACACCTGGGACTCTCTCCCCACTTCCTTCACCTCTCTATGGGGCAGAGCTCAGTCTTACAGGATGTGTTTTCCAGGGGGATATTAGTATGCCCCACAATGCAACTGGTCCAGGTGAAAACATCTTTTCTCCTATGAGGCAGAAATGTGCCTGTTTCTCTGCAAATCTGAGTCAATCCAAGGAAGAGCCTGGACTTGCTCTCCCAGCACCAAGCTTGGTTTTCCTGCAGACCATCCTCAGCATTCTGCCCACCAGCTCTTGGTTGGGAAAGGAAGTAAAAGCAAGATTCAGTAATTTAGAAACCCAAAAGTCTGTGAATACCAACTATAAATAGAGTGCCAAATCCTGCTGTAAACTCCCAAGAGAGCTGAACTAAAAATAGCACTATGACAAGGAGAAGCAGTGCAGCACTGGTGTTGATAAGAACATCAATGTCAAGAGCTTGACTACAGAAAAGAATAAGACTTTGCTACACTAATTATCTACCTAAGACAGAACAATGCAGAATAAATATAGAAACATTATTGCCAGAGAGGCTCCTACTCCCACAGCAATGGTAAAAGAAATTTGAAAAACAGAATATTGAGTTATAGAAAGAAAAATAAGATTTTTTTTTCCTTATAGTGATATTTTTCTGGTTTGCCCTTTATTGTACAGCACATTCATTTTCTTAAGTGAGAGACCTAACCAGAATAGTTCCAAGGCTGTTCATCTCCTACATACTTGATGAAAAGGTCTAGCAGCACAAGTAGGATTATTTGCTCACATAATGCAGTGAGAATCACAAGAAACTAAGAGACTGAGCAAACAAACCATCACCTCCAGTTCTTGTTTGTGCCAGCTGATTGCTATATTCCTCATGTACAATTCTCACTGGATGTATTATGGAATGGTTTGGACTGGAATGGACCTTAAAGACTATTTCCACCCTCCTGCTATGAGGAGGGATGCCACCTGTTAGACAAGGTTGCCCAGGGCCACATCCAACCTGGCCTTGAACAATTCCAAGGATGGAGCATCCACAACTTCTCTGAGCAACATCTTCCAGTGCTTCACCACTCTGAGTAAAATATTTCTTCCTAACATCTCATCTGAATCTCCTCTCCTTCAGTTTAAGACCATTCCCCCTTGTCCTGTCACCATGAGCTCTTGTCCTATCACTCTCTGGCTTCAGAGCAATTTGGGCACCTACACTCAGAAAGAAGTGATTCACTGAATCATTTAGATTGGAAAAGACCTTTAAGATCATCAGGTCCAACCATTAACTCACCACTGCCAAATCCACCACTAAACCATGTCCCTAAGCACCACAGATGCACACAAGTCTAGGCACAACTATCACTTCCCAATGTCATATACTCTTTGTGTTACACAAGCAGTAACCAGAAAGCTCCTGAATGCTTTCAGTGATGGAATCAGCCAACACTATCAGACCAAAGCTGAGTTCCTGAGCTACATATGGCTGGATTACCTCTTTAGAGCCATGGACCAAGGCAGCTGCCTTATTTGTGGCAAGCATTCCTTCCTAAAAGCTTTTTAGCAAGCCAGTTCAAACTACATGGAGTATTCATAACATCCACAAACACAGCACAACATACCTACTCCCAAACACTGCAGTCCTGGGCAACACACTACATAGTTTTTGGTTATATTATAAGTAGTATAGAGATAAAATTTGCTTTAACTGTCCATTTAAAAACTATATTGGCATGGGATTTTACCAGTTGTTTGGTAATTGCCTATGTATTAGGATATCTCAAAGGTCACTGGTTCCATCTAAACATAAGAAGGAACTTTTTGACTCCAAGGGTGGTGGAGCACAGGCCCAGGCTGCCCAGGGAGATGCTGGAATCTCCATCTCTGGAGATATTCCAAACTCAACTAGACATTGTGCTCTAGGTTCTCCTGCTCTTCCAGGGGGGTTTGGACTAGATGATCTCCAGAGGTCCCTTCCAAACCCTAACATTCTGTGATAGTAATCAAATTAAACATATTGAAGAGAATTAGGAAGTTTAACATGGATGAATTGGACAAGTTGAGTATAAAGGCATATAATCTGAGGGAATGGTGGTCCTTCTTTTACCAGATGTAGCTAATGACTACAAAAGGTCTTTAAACTTGTATTTTATATCATATAAAAACACTTTGTCTTTTACTCCATCACACAGCATTTAAAGTCTTTCTTTTTTCCCCCCCTTAAAGAACCAAAGCAGCATGAATTCCATGGTCCAAAAGCTCAGAATCTCATGGAGGAGAAAAAAAAACTAATCATGTACTTACGACCAGAGAGAGTTTCTTCCTTGTGTGATGACTCCAGTGAATTTTGTTAGCCTTCGAGCATCTACTTCAATCCACTGGTATGGATCATTTCTTCCTGCACACCAAGCACCATCATAAAAGTCATTTTCGTTCACACCTGCCTGAAGAGAAGGCAAAAATTGTCTTCATAAATCAGGACCAAGAACCTGAAAGTCTTTCATGGGAAAAACAAAAAGAAAACATGAAGATATCATTCATTCTACTTGCTCCTTTGGCTCTACTTTAAGACCCCTGAGACTATCATTCTCAGTAGCTAGATGGAGTGGCCAAAATATTTTCTGTCTCAGAAGGGAGGGAAATTGTGCAAAGTCCCTTTAAACTAAAAAAAAAAAAAAAAAAGAACCATAACATAAAAATTTAAGTTAGAAAGCATAAACAGAGCTTCAGTTCAGTCCATCTGTCTGTGCTCGTGGCCTGATAGAGCTTTTATCCAGAACAAATTATCCACATGGTCTTCAGAGTTATGAAAGTCCTAAAAAGCCAGCCCCAACCCATCTATATAATGGGGAGTGCTGGAGAAATCTCCTTTCCCCTGGAAGCAACAAAGGAGAGTGTAGGGCATCTGAAAACAATACTACTATTCCTCACCAATTTTCAGTCCCAGAATGATTACTTTTCATCACTAAGATGTCAAAGGTTAAAAATTGAGGAATGCCCAACTGTACTCCAATCATATCCCATGATTTTTGCTGGGAAGAATGCCACAAGCAGTCTTCTGAACCTTTTCAAAGAAGTAGCTGCAAGGCATTTTGAGGAAGTTGCATTCCAAATACATCTGAAATAGCGTTTAAAAGAACAGAGCATTGGAGGTCTTTAGATATTTGTATTACTACTAAAGCCCAGGAGGTGTTTTCCACCAAGCTGGCTACTGCCAGAGAGAGCACAGCAGCTTTTCCATGCAGTCCTCTAAGGCTACATCTATTTTTATGTTAGTTCATCTATATTTAATGTCATTTTGTCATTGTCATCCATGAATGAATATGCTTAAATGTTTCCCAAATATAAAAGAAGAATCTGGAAAACTAAGTTTGTATTAGAGACAGATCTGAAAGCTCTGGGACAAAGGTATTACTTTTTAGTATATTTTCAGTTGGTGCATGTGTAAAAGATAAATCAAGTACCCAAGAACCCATCTGCCAGGTAAATTTCCTCTAGTTTTACAGACTATTTTTACCCAAATAGGTATTAGGTGAGTCTAATTCAAGGGTTTTTAATCCCTTTTCCCAAAGGGAGCCTGCTGGCATCTGAAGGAAGTTCTGTGAAACAAACACATCCAATTCCTAAAACTTCTCATTTTCTCAAGTATTTAATTCTCAAAGAGGGCAGCTAAAAAAAGAAGAAATAATTACTTGTTTTCCTGCATCTACCCAAATTAATAAAGCCACCTACTTCTAGGTATTGACTCTGAGATTTGAAAGTGAAGATTGTATAAAAGTTGAAGTACAAGACACAAGGAAAAGTCTATTCACAATGGGAGAGAAATTCTTCCAAGAGAACTGAAGAATTGGAAAACATGAGAATATTAATATGGTCACTGAGTTAATCTGCTTCTTGGGAAAAAAAAAGTTTCTCTGCATTTTACAAGAAGATGGAATTTGATGTAGCCTTAGGGTTTAAAGCCAATGCTTGCCAGGAAGCATTAAAATCTGCAGAACACCTTGAAGCAGCATCCTGCTAATCCTTTTCACACTGAGAAGATTCCACCCATTATCTCCAGATTAAGTACCCATCTCATTGCTTCAGCTGGAATTCTTGGGCCTCATTTAAATTGAGGATATTTCCCACTAGTATGATGCTCATCAGGGTATCAACCTCTCCTCCACATTACAGTGAGAAAAGGGATGGAAGCAGGAGAGAGAAAGTAGAGTTTATTTGCAATAAAAAACACCCAAACCTAAATTACATCCTCAAGTCTCCATGGTTTCAACTGGATTGAACTAATTTTAAGTTGTATATCAGCTATGATGATATAAAGGACATGCTTACAGTTCTGCACAGCCTAAATTGGGGAAAAGAAAGCATAAAGAAAGAAAAACTGCTTCTTCCTGCTCTCTTATTTTCCTGCCATCAGCTTCTCTGAAGCTAAACAAAATATTTTTACTAGGTAAAAAAGAAGCAGATCTCTGTGTATAACTAGCACAGAGTAGTAGTTGGAAAAAAACAAAACACCAAAAAACAAAAAGAGTTTAACCCTTATTAGAAATATTTCTGAAGGAAAAATAATTCAAATTTATATTCAAACTTCTCTTTTCAAGCTTCAAGTTTGGTGTTGGTTTTTTTTTCTTTCTTGAGGTGTTTAAGTTGTGAATTTGCCCTAGAGCATCTTCAAAATATTGGTTTTATAAAACCATCCTTAAAAACCCAATCAAATATTTGATAATATTATTTGGTAATAAGTAGTTAGTATTGTTATTAGATTCCTTTGGAAAAATTCATTCCTGAAAAATGAGAACAAATTATTATCAAAGAGTCTAGCTCAAAATACCTTTTCTCCATAAGATGCTCACATGCATTTAAAAAGTGTATATTGAATTACTGGAGAGAATGGATCCAAGTTATAACATATAAGAGTTTAATCTATACTTTTTAAATATGTTATCTTCATAAGTAGGGAAGTGAAGGAGCTAATGAAAACTGGAAATGAAAACTAAGTCTTAAGCAAATCCTCTTTTTCCCCTTCATTGAATTTTCAAGGATAACTCCAAGATTAACTCAGCTTATATTTCACTTATGGCCAAAACATTTCTCAATATGCAGTGTGTTAAGAAAAAAAATACCTTTTTGATCTCAGAAAAGGGACTTTCCCCCCCCTAATCACTCCTGAATAAGTTATCTATAAACATGAATGCTGAAAATTGTAATCTAAATAAACCAAATCAACTGCATATTATGTATCCAGCAGCTAAGATGAAGGGAAACCAAATGTTTACAATCCCTCAGATGACTTCGGGTTTTAATTCACATTTCTGCACTGAGTTAGGAATAAACTTGCTCACATTCCACTGTTCCAAAAGCCCTTATTCTATAAGGAGGAGAAAGCTATTACTGCCTAAATATATTCAAATAAACAAAGACATTTCAGACTTCTGCCACCAGTCACCTGGAGCAGCAATAAAAATATACCTCATATCAAACCATTTCTCCTTAAAGTCTTTTCCTTTCTCAGCATGGTGATCACAAACATTATTTTACCATAGGAAGTTTGGGTGAGGGGAAAAAAAAAATGCATTACTCATCCCAGGTATTTATAGCAAGCACTGCCAGAAAAGAAGAATTAAAGCACACAGGCTGAAAATAGAACCTCAATAATTTTATCTTTTGATAAGGGAGCTTTTCCAAAAGAACAAGTGAAACCAAGGATTCAAAAGATAAATACCAATACATTCCTGCTTATTGGCACACACAACTTTCCATGACTTGGTTAATCTGCAGGGTTCTTTGCATTTTCTCCAGCCAGGAGAATGAAGAAGGGGAAGAAACTTCATTTGACTAATAATTGCACTTTTTAACTGCTACTAATTATTGTACAAGTGACAAACACTAATGATTTTCATCCCTGAAGGCAGAAGGCCTCAATGAATGTTATTTTAAGCTATGATTTTCCCTTGATGATATTAAATTACTACTGGTTTTGTCCTTACTGCAGTTGTAAGCTAAATTTCCAATACATGGGGCTCTAGTAGCATTGTTCCTGCCCTCAAAAAGTCCAAGTTGAATCACCACATTCATACAGGACTAAGAGCAAAATCAGGTCCCACACACACAGTGTAAGGCCACAAGAGAAGCAGCTCCTTATCCAGTCCTGCTAAGCTTATCCTTCTTTGGAATAAAGCAGAGAGGATGTTAATTTACTTCAGGGAGGAACACAACAGTCACTTGAATATTGTGATGTAGCATGGTGATAGTGTTGCTCATCCCTGTACCTTTAGCCAGTTTCTCTGGCTTGGGCCAAGTGGTTTTTTCTTTATTTATAATACTAAAAAGCATGAAAACACAGCTTCTTAAATACCAGGGCTTTTGCCTTTCTCCAGCATGCCAGAACTTGCCCTTTTGAGCAGCAAACAGAAATCACCAGGGACCTCATTACCCATCTGACATGTCAGAGCTCTCCAGTACCTACTGTCAGTTAGAAGCATACATCAGCTAAATACTACTGAAATTCAGAAGCCTTCATGCCAAGTAAAATTAAGCACTGAAATCCAAGCAACATTCAGACTAAATAAAAGGAAGGCACTTTTTTATACTCTGAGGGTGGTGAGACACTAGCACAAGCTGCCCAAAGGGGTGGTAGAAGCTCCATCCCTGGAAACATTGCAGCTCAGGTTGTTTGGGGCTCTGAGTAAGCTGCTCTAGCTGGAGATGTCCCTGCTGACTGCAGAGGGGTTGGACTAGATGAACTTTCAAGGTCCTTTCCAACCCCAAGCATTCTACAAGTCTAAAAATAGTCAACATTCCTATAGAACCCATCTGAATATCATCTGCACACCATGTTTGTGTTCAGAAGGTGGATTTTTCCTAGCAGGGAACGTGAAGAAGCAAACAACCTCATTCAGATCTCAGAAGACATGAAATATGAAGGCTGTAGGTGAGATTCCCACATTGCACCCAACTTGCTGTACCCATACACTGGCTTGGGAAGGAAGAGCCCATATCTACCTCTGTGCTAGTCTCCTGCCACCTATCTCCAGCCAGCTCAGTTGTTGATGTGGTTACATAGCAAAATGGTTTCCCAAGCTTCCTGACCAAATGAATTCATTAAAATAAACAACAAAAACAAGCAGCATTTTCCCAGTCTAGAGGAGCTCACAAAGCTCTTTGTGCAGAGGCACCAGAAGAAGCTGAGGGAAAGGAGCACAGTGGGCTTTTAACTAAGAGTGGTCCCTCCTTCCTGGACAAGCTGGAGAGGTGGGGCCCAGGGGAACCTCAGGAGCTTCAACAAGACCAAGTGCAGGGTCCTACACCTGGGTCAGAACAATCCCCACTATCAATCCAGGCTGGGGGATGAGATGATGGAGAGCAGCCCTGCAGAAAAGGCCTTGGGGTGCTGGTGGCTGAGAAGCTGGCCATGAGCAAACAGTGCATGCTGGCAGCCCAGAAGCACAATGGCATCCTGGGCTGCAGCAAGAGAAGCGTGGCCAGCAGAGCCAGAGAGGTGATTCTGCCACTGCACTCTGCTCTGCTCACACCTCCTCTGCAATACTGGGGCCAGCTCTGGAGCCCTCAACACAGAAAGGACATGGAGCTGATGGAGCAGGTGCAGAGGAGGCCACGAGAATGCTCAGGGGCTGGAACACCTCTGCTCTGAGGACAGGCTGAGGGAGCTGGGATTGTTCAGCCTGGAGAAGAGAAGGCTTCAGGGGAACTACTAGTGACCTTCCAGGACCTAAAGGGAACTTCCAAGCAGGCTGCAGAGGGCCTGTTTGCAAAGGCCTGCAGGGAAAGGACAAGGGGCAATGGTTTTAAATTGGAGAAGAGTAGATTTAAACTGGACATTAGAAAGAAGTTCCTCCCCACGAGGGTGGTGGAACACTGGCCCAGGTTGCCCAGGGAGGTGGTTGAGTTCCCATCCCTGGAGGCATTGCAGGTGAGGCTTGCCAGGGCTCTGGGCAAGCTGCTCTAGTTGGGGATGTCCCTGGCCACTGCAGGGGGGTTGGACTAGATGAGCTCCAGAGGTCCCTTCCAACCCAAACCAGTCTAGGATTCTAGGATTCCAGCAGATGCCCCCAGTTACACCATCACATTGCTCCATGTCACATTCCACTGCTGATTAGAGCTCATCCTTCCTAGTTCTAGTCTTAGTTTGTTATCTACCAAATTCCTTCAGCTGGAAAAGAGAAACAAATCTAATGGAGAGTCTCATAATGGCTGGTAACTAATAAATTAAATAAACTTTGGAGGTTGTTGGTTTTTTTTTACTATTGACTGTTTATGACTCGGAGTTTCAAATGTATTTTCTTCTGCAAAAGTTACATTTTTTACACTGGACAAGACTGTAATTCAGGAAACAATACTAAGAAGGAGCAAACCAGAAACAAGAAATGGGAAAAGTGAATTTGGTCCTGCAAAGCACCTAAGCACATCTTTAGTATTATCCAACAGAACCTGAACCTGGTTGTATGCTGTTAACTTCTGAACAGAAGCAATTTTTTGGTAGTATAATCATTACCTCTGAGAAACTGCCTTAGGGCAAGTGCTTCACTTGAACCCACACTTCCAATTAACTGTTATTAACTACAGGCAAATGAGACAAAAAAAGCCAAGCAATTTGCTGCTCCAGGCTGACTGTTAAGGGAGTTGGGATGATTTCCTGCAGCCAGGAAGGGAATGTATTTGGGCTATCTCCATCTTTGCTTGCTCAGAGAGCTCTGTTTGGATTTACACCCTCAGCAGGTGAAGTCTGGAGGTTGGGTTTTTTTCCCTAACCTCCACAATTCTAAAGGTTATCCATCAACCTCTCTAATTCTAGTGTTTCCCCTTCATTTAAAAGACATGAACTGACAAAGTAGTCAGAACCCATAACCATCCAGTAGTTTTCTTTATGCAACAGCACAACCCCAAGCCATTCTGCTAGGTAGGAGGAATAAAATGGATGTTACCTGAATATTCAGCCTTCCTCTGTGGGCCCCAAGGCCATAACGTTTTGCTGTGGAGGCATGGAGCTGGAAGTCAGTAATTTTTAATGTCTCTAGACCAAGTGGAGGGCAATCTACAAAACAAAAGATTGATTAAAATGCAATTAGAGGGAGGAAAGAAAAAATCCAACCACCCAAACCCAACCCAAAACAAACAAGTATTCAAAGTTTCTGGATGTCAATCCTGCCAAACTGGCTGGGGCCCAGCACCACTTGGTCAATGAGGGTTGGCAGCTCTCAGAAACCCAGTGGAGCAGTGCTGATTGACACCAGTTCAGGATCTGCCTCTTTGAGGGTCTCAGATTGTTATTACCATTCACTATATATTTCAGTTTTCCACAGCTATGCACAGTATTTCCTGTTGAGTGTTTTCAGTCCAAAGTGCCAGTAAAAGAGCCTTTTCTTTCTCTCTCTTTTTGGCATTTTCATTTTCATCTCTTGTTCTGATTTTTCTCTTCTTTTTTTTTCCCCTTCCTGTACTCATTCCAAGCTACTGTATGAAGTTATGTTTCTAATTAAAAGCTGTTCTGGAAATGGCAATCACAGGCCCTCAGGTTGCACAATAGCATCTGTTGCAGAGGTCTGGGAGGCTGGAGAGCAAAGCTCTGCCAAGGTCATGACTAAGCACAAAGAGGGCAATTTTAGATTGAGGGGCCACCTCTCCAAGCTCCAAATTGTGCCTTTAAAGAAAGCAAAACAGAGGCCATTACTTTAGCAGCTAGTCAGCAAACTAGAGCCTGGAGCTCTGGCTTTGGAATATAAAAGGTTGGAAAGAGTCTGCTTCATGATTATGAGAAACACATTCTGCTCTAAAATGACCCCAAACATCACAGTACTTCAGTCCCTCACAGTGCTTAGCATTTTTATCCTCAAATAACACAGTGAGATGGAGGAGATCTACCATGGTGAGATGGAGATCATCTACCATGGTGAGATGGAGATCATCTACCATGGTGAGATGGAGATCACCTACCATGGTGAGATGGAGATGATCTACCATGGTGAGATGGAGATGATCTACCATGGTGAGATGGAGATCATCTACCATGGTGAGATGGAGGAGATCTACCATGGTGAGATGGAGATGATCTACCATGGTGAGATGGAGGAGATCTACCATGGTGAGATGGAGGAGATCTACCATGGTGAGATGGAGATGATCTACCATGGTGAGATGGAGATCACCTACCATGGTGAGATGGAGGAGATCTACCATGGTGAGATGGAGGAGATCTACCTTGGTGAGATGGAGAAGATCTACCTTGGTGAGATGGAGAGGATTTACCTTGGTGAGATGGAGAGGATCTACCTTGGTGAGATGGAGAGGATCTACCATGGTGAGATGAGGAAGATCCACTCTCAGCATTTCACAGGAGGAGAAAAAAAACACAGACACATTGGGAGCACCTACATTACACCACTGAGCACAAGTTAGAGGCCCTGAAGACAAAACCAGTTGGAACTAGAAAGTCCACATGGGGCAGAGGTGGAAAGCAGTGTCATGTTGTTATTTCAATCAGGTACTTGTTAGGTTAGACTAGGTTTTGCACTGCCATGGCCCTATCACTTCTGGGTTTGGCTAGAGGACAGGTTTTTTCTGCAGTCAAGTGTAGCTTGCACACTCAGTTATGACAGAGATAGGAGCTGAGCATCAGTCATGGATCCCAGGCCACACTTCTAGTCCCCAGGCCACTCCTCTAGTGCCCAAACCATCTCCCCTCATCAGCTGCCTAGGATTTTGATCTCACTTGTGCCATAGCTCCTGAGGATTTGGTAGAGCTCACCCCCATGCTCTATACCTGCATCCCACTTACATATTTATATATATTTAATTACTCATCAAGGTGTCAAAAGGAAATATGTACCTGAGACACTCATCCTGGCTGTGTCTAATCTCAGCTGTAGGTTTGCAGTCCTATGCACAAACTGGCCAAACAAATGAGATTTCCTAGCTCTTAACAACCTAAAATCCCTCAGGAAAAATCTCATGTGCTGTCAATCCACACTGATCTTACTTTGTTCATCTTTAGGAATGTTGTCACACAAATCCAGGGCCAAATGTCCCCATCAGAGGCAGTAAAGACAAATGTTAAAAGATTAATGCTCTTTCTACAGTACCAACAGTCTTACACAAGAGACAAAATGTAGACAGTTCCTCATTTCAAAGAGTTTTCAATCTAATTATCCAAAAGAGAGAAGAGACAGGATGTATAAGGAAAAGCCAGAGGAAAGGATGGCTCAGAGGATTTTTGTTTCGTTGGCTGATTGTTTTAATTGCATTTCCTTAAAGAGTGTTTCATCTTTCATCATTCTCCAACTGGAACAAGTCTCAGGCTCTGACAGATCTCTACTGGGAGTAAATCACATAGCTGGGAACTGCTTGCCTGCCTTTGACAAGTTCAGTCCTCCAGACAGGTCTGGAAATCAGCTCCCTGGTGTAATCCTGCAAACACTTGCACTTTGGTATATTCTGCTCTGGGAACCATCTCACAATTCCCAGAGATACAGAAGATACCCAGAAGAACCCATGCCAGATCTGAGCTGAAAAAAGAAAGCAAGCTGCTTCTTGAGTTCATAAAATATCATTTCACTTGATGTTTATATTGCACCTAACAAGGCTAGGGGTCAATCTACAGGTACTGCATGAAGTTAATAAAGAAGTAGACAATATCCCACAAAATGAACAGCCAGCTCCATCAGCATAGATCCACTGGAGCTTGGGCTCTTCCAGATTGCCTTTCACAGCCCATTCTCCTCTACCAAAGAGGAGCAAGAGCTTACAGAGCCACATATTTTACAGTCCCTCTCCTCACCATTGTTCTCTTCTGTACAGAAACCTATTTTCATGAAACTTGTAGGAAATGCACTGGTTTGGAGCCTGGCAGCTGTCTGAAGTTACCTGGAGTGACATACACTCTATGTAGGAGTAGAGGGTTTGGTTTTGTTCAGACTGAAATGTTACTAATTTCCTATAAAACTGAAGTCTTTTTGGGTGGCCTGTGGATTTCAGGGAGGGTTTCTTCAACTATTTACAGCCTGAAAAAATATATGCATCTATTTGT